>CAUYRH010007041.1:0-11558 GCA_963574655.1 Perodicticus potto
GTTTATTTCTGAGGTCTATTTTGTTCCATTGGACTCTATATCTGTCTGTAAGCCAGTACCAAACTGTTTTGATTGTAGCTTTGTAATATATACTAAAATCAGGTGATATGATTCTTCTATCTTTGTTCTTCTTGCTAAAGATGGCTTTGTCTAGTCAATGTCTTTTAAGGTTCCATGCAGCTGTTATGATTATTTTCTCTATTTCTGTAAAGAATGCCATTGGGATTTTGGTAAGGATTGCCCTGAATCTGTGGATCACATTGGGCAGTGTAAACATTTTAACAATATTAATTATCATCATCCATGAACACCCCCTGTGTCTTCTTTAGTTCCTTCATCAATGTTTTATAGTTTCAGCATATAATTCTTTTACTTCTTCCATTAAATTTATTTCTCAGTGTTTTATTTTTTTGTTGCTGTTATAAATGAGATAGTTGTCTTAATTTTATTTTCAGATGGTTTATTTTCAGTGTACAGAAGTACACTGATTTTCGTATGTTGATTTTATATACTGCAATTTTATTGAATTTATTTATTAGCTTCAGTATATCGTTGTTGCCGTTAAGTCTTTAGGATTTTCTATATCAGCAGTTCTTAACCTGTGGGTCTCAACCCCTTTGTAACAATGAAAATACATTACAGCATTAGGAAGGGTGAGAACCACGGTTCTATACATATATATGATCACGTCATCTGCAAAGAGAGGATTTTACTTCCTTTTTTCTGATTTAGATACCTATTATTCCTTATTCTTGTCTGATTTCTCTGGTTAGGACTTCAAGTACTACAATGAATAGAAGTGGCTGGAGCAGGCATCTTTACCCTGTCCCATGTCTTAGAATCTTAGAGAAAAAGTTTTCAGTTTTTCCCCATTGGTAATAGTGTTAGCTGCTGATATTTCATATATGGGAATTACTGTATTGAGGTAAATTTCCTCTCTACCTATTTTGTTGAAAGTTTTATTAGCCAGTATGAAATTTTTTTAAATGCTTTTTTTGCATTTATTGAAATAATTTCATTTTAAAAAATATTTTTCTATTAGTGTGGTGTACCATGTAACTGAATATTGAACTATTTTTGCATCCCAGGAATAAATGCCATTTGGTCATGGTGTATAATCCACTTCATAAACTGTCAGTTTCAGTTTGCTCATATTTTTTTGAAGATTTTTTCATTAGGGATATTAGCCTATAGTTTTCTTGTGGAATCTTTATCTAGCTTTGATATCAGAACAATACTATCCTCATAAAATGAGTTTTGAAGTGTGTCCTCTTCTACTTTTGGAAGTAGTTTAAAATGGATTGGTATTAATGCTTTCTTTTTTTGAATATTTGATAGAATTCACCCATGAAGACATCCAGTTCTGGGCTTTTCTTTGAGGACTGATTTAGTCTCCTTATTTGTTATTGGTTTGTTCAGGCTCTCTATTTCTTTTTTATTGAATCATGGTAGGTGTATATTTCTAATAATTTATCTATATCTTCTAGATTGTCCAATTTGTTGGTATATAAGTGTTCATAGAAGTTCCTTATGATCCTATTTATTTCTGAGGCACCCACTGTAATGTCTCCCCTTTCATTTCTAACTTTAATTACTTGAGTTTCTGTGTTTTCTTCCAATTATAGCTAAGGATTTGTCAATTTTATCTTTTAGAAAAAACCCTCCTTTTGTTGATTGTCTATTGTTTTTCTATTCATTTTTCATTTTCCTTCTTATCTGTATTATTTTCTTTTTCTGATAATTTTGGAGTTAGTTTGACCTTTTGCCAGTCCCTTGAGGTATAAAGTTAGGTTGCTTATTTGAGAGCTTATTCTTTTGTAATGCAGGCATTTATTATTACATGCTGCCCTTTTCACACTACTTTTGCTGCATCACATTAGTTATGGTATGTTGTGTTTTTGTTTTCATGTGATTTAAAATTTTTAAGAAATATTCTTCTGGTTTCCTCTTTGACCCAAAGCTTGTTCAAGAACATGTTTTGAATTTTGGAATTTTAGAAATATTTTAGAATTTTTCTACTTCCAAGTGATCCAGCAACCCCACTTCTGGGTTTGTATCTAAAAGAAATAAAATCAGTATATTAAAGAGATACAATTATTCCCATGTTCATTGGAGCATTATTCACAACTTAAATGTCCATCAAGAGGTGAATAAATAAGTAAAATGTATAATATTACTCAGCTCTTAAAAAAAGAAGGAAATTTTGGCCATTTGTGACAACATGGAACCTGGATGAACCTGGAAGACATTTTGTAAGTGAAATAAGCTAGACACAGAAAGATAAATACTGTATAAGAGTGAAAGCTGTGAAAATCAGACTCATAGAAGCAGAGAGATGAGTGACAGGTGCCAGGGTTAGGTGGGGAGGGGAAGTGGGGAGATGTTGTTATGCCAGATGAGTGGGCTCTGGCATTACATAGAGACAGAGCCAGAGACATATAGCGTGGTGACTATAGTTAATGATAATGAATTGTATACTTGAAATTTTGAAGAGGGTAGATCTTAAATGTTCTCACTACTAATGGAAGAAGGAAAGGGGTGGGAAAGGGGAAAAGAGAGAGAGAGAAAAGAAAGAAAATAGTAACTATTTCCAGTAATGGATATGTGAATCGGCTTGATTGTGGTGATCATTTCACAATGTGTACATATTTCTAGACATCAAGTTATATGCCTTAAGCATACAAATTCCTATTTGTCAATTATACATCAATAAAGCTAAAAAATTAAAACACCAAAAAAATTGTTGGAATTTTGTTAAGAATTGCTTTGAAGCCATAGAAAAATTTGGAAGATTTGACATTTTCCTATCAATGATAAGCATATATCTTTTTCAATGTTTTTCAACAAAGAATTATAGTTTTCTCAGAAAAAGATAAATATGAATATTCAACTTGCCATATTTAATTAGCCACAGCTTACAGCTTGGTCTTTAGCTATTTTAGTATGTTATCACCTCAAGAATATAATAAGTTCAACGAGGGGAGTGATTGTGAGTTATTTTCTCCAACAATGTTTAACTGAGTGCTCAGGATTTCATCAATGCTAATAAATCTTTCTGTATTGATTGAAACTTATGGGGGAAGGGGTGTTGTAAGATCTTAGCATTAATCAGGAAGTGGTAAAATTATCAGTTTATAGACTCTAATAAATAGTAAATATTATAAGAAGTAAACTCAACGATAACATTAAAAGAATGCCCAACTACGGGGCAGGGCAGAGAATGCATGTATCCTGGGAGGGGCTGAGGAGTTCTGAGGGGACGTCTAGTGGAGTTGGAGCCAGGGCTAGTTTCTTTGGTTCTGAGCAGCTGGGAAACCAGTGCGGTCAAGGCTTAAGAGGTTGACAGCTTTGAAGCACACCTAGGGGAGACAGTAGCCAGGAGTCATGAGTGACAGCAGAGAACATAACTATGGGGAGCGAGCCCCCAGGGAAGTGCTTACAGATGGGGAAGTCTGCAAGGCTATACCCTGCAAGGTGCTGAGGAAGATCCCAGGCGTTCCAAGTCAAAGTCCAGGTCCAGATCTGAATCTAGGTGTTGGTCTAGAAGAAGCTCTGGCAGGCATTATCCAAGGTCACAGTCTCATTCCTGTTCTGTAGACGACGCCATCTCTCCACTGAGACCATAGCAGATAGCACAGTCACGGTCATTCTCCCACGTCCACACACAGGTGTCAAGTTGGAAATTGGGCGAATCTTGATCCCAGCTGTTGTCCTGGACTCTTTGGGTTGAGCTTGAACACCACAGAAAGAGAGCTAAGACAAGTGTTCTCTACATTGTAGATGTGTCCATCGTACGTGAACAACAGTCTAGATGTTCAAGAGGATTTGCCATTGTGTAGTTTGAAAATGAGATGATGCGAAGGAATGGAGTGTGATGGTCAAAGGATGGGAGTTGATTTCTCTGTAACAAAAAGACCGTATGCCCCAACACCAGGAATTTACTTTGGGAGACCTACCTGTGGCAGTTCATTCTGTTGGGATTATACAATAAAGGATCTGATTGAGACTATGATGATCCAAACTGCTATTGCAAATCCCCAGGAGGAGGAGGGGAGGAACAGGTGGTCAGCTCAGACTGCAGTGCGAGGGATGCGTATCACGTCCCAGACCGCTGTGGTATTCACCTTAGAGCGTGAAGCTGAAGACTTTCTGAAACCAGTCCTGGAGCTGGAATATTGATAGTGGACAATATATATTTTTTTTGGTCTCATTTAAAAAGTTAACAGTGCCTAGTGAAGTGAGGTGATTTTTTCACCTTGTATGATGGCTGCTTTTGATGGAGTTGACATGCTCTTTTCGTTTTACATTTGTGTAGTTCAATGCTTTGTTCAAAATTAAATGTTTTCAGGAAAGTATGTTTTCATGGAATTTTTTTTTTCACAGTCTAAATTTTAACTGCTGAGAAGTTTCTATTATATAAAACTTCATTCAAAAGGCCTTGCTACTGAAGGCAGGGTATTCTGAAGACTGAAGCCTGCGTGGAAAATGCTACCAAGAGGCAAAAAGCAACAATAAACAGTCTGATTTTTTTAAAGGATGTATAGCTAAAATAAAAGCAATATTTGATTAATTCAAATTCTGAGTACATTTTAATTTGGTAGTGTATCTGTATCATATGTCTTATTGACTATCATGCAAGCTTAAGCAAGTTAGTGTTAAACATCAAAAAACACAAAAGCTATAGATTTAAGTATAAGCTGCATTGTTCTTTGTGTGTGGCTGGTACCTATACAGTAACTTGACATAGGGTAGAGATGCTCAGTAAATCTTTGTGAATGAATAATTAATCAAAATGGGCAGGTAGGGTTCCAGGCATTATTTAAATCTTAGATTACCATAGAAGTAGTTCTACTTAGTGAGCAGGCAGAGTCAATGATTCCTAGGCTTGTTTTTTAAGACGCTTAGATTTGATGATAGACGATTGTCTCCGGAAGTACAGAGCCTTCTGAAATTCATCCCCCTATTTTCTTTTTTAAATAACTTCACCAAAGAACAAAAAGTAAAACATTTTTTAAAATCACTTAAAGGCATAATTGATATGCTAGAATTCCATTTTGACTTATAATAATGAAGAGGGAAAACGATTACAGAAAAATTTACCATACAATCTAAAAATGTTGAAAAACAGTCCACCTGCCTTGGCCTCTCAGAGTGCTAGGATTGCAAGTCTGAGACCAACCTGAGCAAGAGCGTCTCTAAAAATAGCCAAGCGTTGTGGTGGGCACCTGCAGTCCCAGCCACTCAGGGGGCTGAGGCAAGAGAATAACGTGAGCCCAAAAGTTTGATGTTGCTGTGAGCTATGACACCACAGCAAGGGTGACAAAGTGAGACTGTCTCAAAAAAACAAATAAATAGATAAAATAAAATAAAAATGGTGAAAAGAAGCAAAATGAAATATTTATAGAAATACTTACAAAAACATCTTTTACTACTGATGTTCAAAGCCTTGATCTTCAAGAACAAGTGTCATTTTAATATTTTCACAAGGCCTTACTTATATCTTTAACAGGATTTCTTGGAGTCGTTAGCATTAAGCAATAAGGAGAAATAAAAATTTAGGGAATAATTCCTTTTGAAAAGGAATTAGTATATAGCTTCTCATACAGAAATCATAGACCTGTTATTTTGGAAGATAAGGGACTATTTTCTCAAAAATTTGGAGCGTGAATGTCAGTAAGGTGTAGGAAATGAAGTAAATACAATTGTTTATTGATTCTTAAACTTGAATATCAATACAGAGGGTAAAATCACATGAGTATGCAAAGTCATAGGAAAGAATATAATTGTGGTAGTCCCCAGTCTGACTGAATTACCATGGTTTATTTTTATTTAGTCAATTTATTTTTTGTGACAGAGTCTCAGTCTGTTGCCTAGGCTAGGGTGTAATGGCCTCATCATAACTCAGTGCAACTTCAAATTCCTGGGCTTATGAGATTCTCCTGCCTTGGACTATGGTGTACCACCAAGTCCAAGTAAGTTTTCTGTTTTTTTTGTAAACAGGGATTTTTCTCTTGATCAAGCTGGTCTCAAAATCCTAACCTCAAGCAATCCTCCTGCTTCAGCCTCCCAAAGTGCTAGGATTACAGTCATGAGCCACTGCCATGTTTAAGAAGGATTGGACCAGGCCCTGTGGCTCATACCTGTAATCCCAGCACTTTGGGAGGCTGAGGTGGGAGGATTGAGGCTAGAGGATTGCTTGAGGCCAGGAGCTCTAGATCAGCCTAAGCAACATAGCAAGACTCTGTCTCTACAAGAAAATTAAGAATTCGTCAGCCATCATGTCTCTTGACTGTAGTCCCAACTACTTGAGAGGCTGAGGCAGGATGATCACTTGAGCCCTGGAGTTCAAGTTTACAGTGAACTATGGCCACTGCACTTCAGCTTGGGTGAGAGAACAAGACATTGTCTATAAAAATAAATAAATAGAAGGAAAAAAGAAAGAAAGAAGAAAGGAAGAAGGAGAAAGGGAGAGAAAAATTATGACAATAATGTGGGGACTGCTCAGTCAAGGAGCACCTGCTTAAGAGTTGGACTTCAGAGAATTTCAACTCAGATGAGTTCTGGTGTAGCTATGGATGCAGTGAAAATAACCAATGAACTTTTAAGATTTTCTTTTTGTTTTCTAAAATCAATACCATTCCTATTACAAAGTTTAAATTAGTGTTTCTTCTTGATCTGATTCTACCCCAACAAGGACCTTCTCCTCAGTTGGTTGCTCACATGGGCTCACATACTGATTGAACAGGCTTGGGTTCTTTTCAGTTCCTGTGACAGTCACGCAGGTGTCCAGCCTGTGGCCCATTGGGGCCACATGATGATTTTGTGAGGACTTTTTTTTTGCTTATTTATCATGTCGTATATCATGAAAAGTATGCACAGACTTTTTTTTTTTTTTTTTTTTGGCTAACCAGCTTTTATTAGTGTTTGTGAATTTAATGTGCGGCCCAACACAACTCTTTTTTCCCAGTGAGCCACAGAGAAAAACAAAAACAGATTGGACACCCCTGTGAGTGGTTTTCTATGATGAGCTAATCAAAGGGTTGATGTTGACGTCTGTGTTCAGGCCGAGAAGACAACTGTACTGCAAATGCTGGGAATTCCAACTTGTGAGACAGAGTTCTTGTTATATATGAAAAAGTTGGCAAGCTTGTGTCTTCTTCCAGGACAAATCCATTTTAGGAATCAAGAACCTTGCTCAGGTATTATCACTCTTTCATGAGGACAAAAGCAAGTCCTGGGCAGTTTTCAGTGGTAAAGGTTGGCCTGAGTGCAGGATTTGGCAGCTCAGTGAGCTCCAGCCAGCCTCCCCTTAGAGGGCTGAGCTCAACGGCCTCTTCTGTGATCCCTCTCTCTCTCTCCCTCTCTCTCTCTCTCCCTCTCTCTCTCACGCACAGGGATTTTTACACAAAGCCCAAAGCCAAACTTCTACCTCAGCACAAAATGGGAATCAAAGAAATTACAAAAGACTTGAAGGACAACACAAACATTTGTTATGACTTTTCCTAAAGAAACGGTACAATAATTTCACACTGTGCCTCACACAATACAGCGAAGCTCCCCCAACTCTGTTAACAGCTGCCCTCCAAGTTTTCACACTTGAAGTAGCTGTTTTAAAATCAATTTCTTTTCCTGCCCCCTTCTTTTTGCAGATGATTCTCTCATCCACACCCCTTGCATGTCCCAATCCTTAGCCCAGGCATTACCCCTTTCAAAATTCACTGACTTCCGACCTTATTATCCCTCTGAGAAGAGCCATTATCTCTGAGTGCTACTGACCACTGACCACAGATTCTCGAAAATAAAATCCACTACCTCACTACAGTTGTTGGACAAAAATCTGCCTTGGAGAAACAGCCTTTGAAATAACGTATCATTTTTGGTTTAGAAATAAGCAAGTATCAAATGGGAGATTTCTTATTTTAGCATAGGCATAAATTATTTTAAAAATGTAAAATTAACATATTGAGAGAAAATGATTATTCAAACCCTTGAATTTGGTAATAAATTACCTACCATGTCGCATGTAAAAGGGGAAGGTCATTAAAAGGAATTCGAAGGCATATTTGAAAACATTTGACAAAGAAGGAATTCTTAAAAGAATTATATTTATTTTTTATATCACCATGCCAATTGTTAGAAAAAAACATACCCTTCAATCTCTAGCTACTATCCAGGTTGCTATATTTTGTTTTTATTTTATTTGAAGGAAAACCCACTTGCTGGCCTTGACCCAATTCTTTTATTTCCTGGCAATGTAGTGCTAAGTGAGTCACTTCATTTCTTTGAACTCCAATTTTTTCCTCTGTAACAAAGGGTTAACATTTGTCTTGTTATATAGGTTAAATGGTGTAATTGTAAACATGTACTAAGAAAATCTTAAAAACTAGCACTATAGTTCTAAGGAAAACATAAGGGACAATTGCCTATATACTAGCACAAAGGTTAAGAGTTCAGGATACTTTTTTTCCCTCAAAATTATTTATCCTTCCCCCAAAGAAAGCAACTTTAAATTCAAGTTTTATGTTATAGGACATTCTTTCAATAGTTTCATGTTGAACAACAAAGAACTGTTTGCAGAAGATTTGGGGAAGATTTCTGAAACAGCTTCAATCAATGTTAATTTCAGTTGTTCATAAAGGTCTCCCAAAAGAACTGGTTACAAGGAATGAGGCAAAGAAATTTAACCCAGCTATAGTCATAACCCCAATTACAACCTCTCGGTTGCAACTGTTGAATGTCATCATATAATAAATGAAACTTAAGGTTCACTTTTAAAAAGCAATAAATTAAATGGTTATGTTGTAGAGAACATAATTGGATTAAAAATGCTACACTTGAAACTAGTAACAAATAAATGAATGTGATATGTGTTAGAAAACTGTATTAGATGGCTCAACAATGGCTCTATTGATGGCAAAGACACCCATGTCTAATGTGAAGAATTTTCATGAGCCATCAGAGTGGGAAAAATGTTTGTTTTTGGAAAAGCAATACGTTATTATATACTTTGTGCTTTCAAATATAAGTGTGTGATTAAATTGGTGAATAATACCATAACAAGACATTTGATGATTTCATCTATATAAAACATTTACATATTTAAGATGACCAAAACCTTTTTAAAGGTCATCTTCTCTTTTGAAAATACATTCTTGGGTACCTGATATTCAGGCACGTATGGTGGTTTCCTGAGCATCTTGTCAGAGAACATGTGACTCTCAAGATGGGAGATAAGTTTGCTCCTGAGAGAATGGGTCAGAAAGGGAGGAAAGAGGGGCTAGAACCACCTGAAGGTATGGGCAGGGGTCTCCATTGAAAGGAAGGCCACTGCATATTCCCAGTGATGGAAATACTTAAGGATGGGAAAAGAACTAGGTGAATGAGGTTCCTCTGAGGTTACCTATGCTGCAATGTAAGCCCCTTCCAAGTATTCTGTCACCCCCAAATCTTCAGAAAGTTCTACACACTTCACATGCTTTGGGGATGCAGAGTGTTTTGTGGAACTTGAGAAGGGAGATGCTTTGCATTTGAGTTGACACTGGAACTGAGACAGAGGAGCCTGGAGGCTGGAATGACCTTAAGAATATAGAATATTTCCATCTTCTCACCTTGTACTTGGAAACTTGAGGCAATTGTGAAGCATTTACCAAGCAGACATTAGGTCAGTCTCTCCCAGATCCCATAGGCCAGGGGTCCAGGTGATGTCTGGACCAGAAGCATCTGGGAGTTAGAAGCATTAAAGTGCTTTATAAAATTAAGATAGATATATTTTCTGCCCAATAACTGATATCAACAATTTACTATTTCTGATATAAGTACAATGGAATATTGTTTTGTCCAATTCTAGTCTATAACTTTTTTAAAAAAAAAATTACATTTGAAGACCTTGTGTATGTTTATAACTCAGATTAATTTTCTTTTATCTTTTCTGAGCCCTATCTTCAAAGAATATTTGAGTAACAATTGTTAATTTGGAATAAGTGTTTTCTGAAACAAGGATAAAGCATCACATTTTAATTAAAGATAAACCTGTCACTGAGATAGCAATGGGTTTGGATTTTTACCGTTTAGATTTTACATCAAATTTAAGTACTTTTTCTAGAGATATACACTTTCTCATTTTTTTCTGGGTTCAATTTTATTGTTTAGTTATTACCCTCATTATTAATTCTACCAGACAGCTTTTCTCAGGGGAGTAAATATTAGGAGCAGAGAATATCTAGCTCACAGCACCCTCATAGGGAGAAGAAGGCTTAGATAAGACCTTTAGGAAAATTATTTTTCAAAGTTAATGGGAAAGGCACTAGCTTCTAGAATCATAACTTCTTAAAAATCAACATGGGGAATTAAAACAGTTTCTAATTTTATTCTAAAATGGTCTTCTTACAAGGCAAGGGTGTCTACTGTATCCACTGCTATTCAGCATAGTAATGGAAGTCTTAGCCATCTCAATTAGGCAAGAGAAGGTGATCAAGAGTATCCAAACAGGGTCAGAGGAGATCAAACTCTCATTCTTAACTGATAATATGATCCTATACCTGGAAAAATCCCAGGGACTCAACTATAAAACTCTTAGAAGTGATCAAGGAATACAGCAGCATCTCAGGATACAAAATCAATACTTATAAATCAGTAGCTTTTATATATGCCAATAGTAGCCAAACTGAAAATATAGTCAAGGACTGTATTCCTTTTATAGTAGTGCCAAAGAAGATGAAATATCTGGAAATTTACCTAACAAAGAATGTGAAAGATCTCTATAAAGAGAGCTATGAAACTCTGGGAAAAGAAATAGTTAAAGATGTTAACAAATGGAAAAACAGACCATTCTCAGGGCTGGGAAGAATCAACATTGTTAAAATGTCCATACTACCCAAAGCAATCTACAGATTTAATGCAATCCCTATTAAAGCAGCATTGTCATACTTTTAAAAGCCTGAAAAAATAATGCTTCATTTTATATGGAATCAGAAAAAAACTTGAATAGCCAATATATTACTCAGAAATAAAAACAAATCAGGAGGTTTCAGGTTACCATACTTCAGGCTATACTATAAATCTACAGTAATCAAAATAGCATGATACTGGCACAAAACCAGAAAGGTAGATTTATGGAGCAGTATAGAGAACTAAGAGATGAACCCAGCTACTTATCATCATTTGATCTTTGACAAGCCTATCAAAGATATTCAGTGGGGGAAAAGACTCCCTATTTAACAAATGGTGCTGGGTGAACTGGCTGGTGACCTGTAGAAGACTGAAACTAGACCCCCACCTTTCACCATTAACAAAAATTGATTCTCACTGGATAAAAGATTTAAACTTTACACATGAAACTATAAAAATACTAGAAAAGAGTGCAGGGAAAATACTTTAATAAATTGGCCTGGGAGAATATTTTATGAGGAGAACCCCTGGGCAATTGAAACAACACAAAAAATGCATTACTAGGATCTGATCAAACTAAAAAGCTTTTGCATAGCCAAAAGCACAGTAAGTAAAGCAAAAAGACAATCTTCAGAATGGGAGAAGATTTTTGCAGGTTACGCTTCTGACAA
>CAUYRH010007042.1:0-27398 GCA_963574655.1 Perodicticus potto
GAGCTCACATGTGATCAGAGACTTGTGACGAACAGGATGACCACACGTGCTGTTCACACAAAGATTATCACAGCCTTGCCTCGCTCCCACCAGCTCAGCAGCGGAGCTGAGAGCCTAATGAAGCAGATTCCACGGGGCACAGAAAACTCAGTGCCTACATCCGAGAGCATCTTCCTTCCCAAGTGCGCCGGGAACCAGACCTGGGTTTTAAGGCTTCTTGTCATCACTGCTAGTCTCAGCCGACTCTCAGCAAGCTTTTTGTTGTTTGTACATTTTTGTTGAGCACAATGGTAGAATAGGACCATTTCCCAGTCAGAGAACACGGCCACTTGCCCAGTAAGACTGGCTTTCTTCTTCTGCTTGTAGAATGAGGTCCCCTGCCCCCAGTTTTTGCTGATCATTAGTGCTGTGGTCTGTACCTACCCCTGCACCTCTGGTTACAGAGTGGTCATTAGTTTTGGGGGGTGAGCCCTGAAGATTAATAACGTCTTTATGTTTCAAAGGGTCCCCGTAAAACAAGGAGGCAGTGTTACACAGCCAGCTGGAAAGCTTCTCAGTCACCTTCAATGTATCCATGCTAGGTTGGATTTCTGACCTAGGGACAGACTTCAGCAAGCTCTAAGTCAGCGTGTGCTCTGTTAAACAGAAAAAAAAATTTTCAAAGAAAGAAATTTTAACAATTGGAATTAAGGTGCATACTGATAAAGAAGATAATACACAGAGAAATATCCCATGTGTCTTAAATAATCAGAGCTTTAAAAACTAGTTCCGACTCAGCCATGAGAGTGAGCTAATGTTCTTGTACATTTCTGCAGCGGCCTCCTTTGTCCCAGGGGGATCTTCTGAGCCTCTCTTAGGAGCAGGAGCCCATGCTGATAGGTGGTAGAAAAGCTACAAAGATGAGGAGTCCCTTGTGTTCGAGGTGGTCAGTTTATCCAGATTTGGGTGACACTATGTGATGCTTCCCATCCCCCCAGCACCTCCCCAAGTTCGTTTGTTTATCCACTGAACAGAACATCCATGACAGGCCCGGCCAGGGAAGGCATGTCCCTGTCTGCAAGGAGCTCCTTACGGTAATTGCCAGTTACTGTGCTGGGGGTGCAGGACCCACGGTGGGAGCTGGAGGCTGCAGATGCTGACGCTGCCTGGGGGTCAGGAAGAGGGAAGGCTTGAAGTGAGACTTGCCGGAGGAGGAGGAGTGGCTGGCCAAGCAGAGGCCAGTGAGCTCCTGGGAGCTGGGCTTGGGGAGCGAAAGCATGCGGCCCTCAGCAAGGGAGCTCCACGTCAGGGGACCAGGCACGGTGGCGAGTGGGTGACGCCGGGTGAGGCTGGAAAGGACGGGCAGATGAGAAGTGGCTTTGTGTGTCTGGCTACATTGCATGTGTGTGTATTTCGTAAACCAAAGGCAAGAACTTGTTACAGTTGATAGAAATCTCAGGCTAAGAGTGAGGTAGCCCTGGACTCGGGGCCCGGCCCTTCTGTTTGCTTATGTTCTGATCTTGGGAGATCATTCAGAAGACCCGAGAGAGTGCTCTGGACTCTTCACGGGGGTGAGGAAGGCAGACTGTGCAGAGAGAGAGGCTGAAGAGTGGGTGTCCGGGGGCGGGGCCGGCCTTTGCGAGGTCCCACACCCAGGAAGGAGTTCTGGCCTTTGTTTTGCAGTCAGTAGATCCAGGCTGCTCTGGAGGACGGAGTAAGTAAATATTGGGGTAAGGCTCCCTTTGGTGGAGGGTAATTCCCAGGGGTAATTGCCAGAGGGCTCAGCTGTGAGTTACATCAGCCAGCAGCCAATATTCCTAGTAGCTGGGGAAATGAGTCCCTGGCTTTTGAATAGAAGTCTGGGGGATGCACAGTAAACACACAGACACATATATATGCACACACAGACACACACTCAGACAGACAGACATATGCCCCTGTCTGCTACCAAGGAGTTTGTTTTTGTTTTTGTATTTTTGTAGAGACAGAGTCTCACTTTATTGCCCTCGGTAGAATGCTGTGGCGTCACAGCTCACAGCAACCTCCAACTCCTGGGCTCAGGTGATTCTCTTGCCTCAGCCTCCCGAGTAGCTGGGACTACAGGTGCCTACCACAATGCCCGGCTATTTTTTTGTTCCAGTTCGGCCTGGGCCGGCTTTGAACCCGCCACCCTCAGCATACCAGGCCGGCGCCCTACCCACTAACCACAGGCACCACCTCCAAGGAGTTTTCTTATCCAGATTTTCTGGGACTCAGAGAAGCATAGTCCTCAGAAACTACTTATTTTCAATGGACTCCTGGCTACTTTGGATTAAGGAGGGTAAATGTTCCTGCTTCTTGAACCATCTTCTCTCTCCTAACCATTACTGACCAGCTAGAGGGTAACAGGGACTGTGGTGGCAGAGATCAAATTCTCTCTACCTCCAGTGACACAGAGACTGCACACCTTGCCTTTCTAGCTGTTACTTCTGGAAGGAGAAAGATCAGGAGAGGCCAACGGTGTGTTGAGCACCTGGCTCTCTCCAGCTCAGTCACTGAAAGAACCGTTAGCCAGCACCTGTGTCTATCAAGTCCAAAGAAGTTCAGATGCCCTCGGGTTAGAAAGCAAGACTGGCCTTCTCTGCTGCCCCCACCCCATCACCGACCCTCCTCTTCAGTTCTTTCATCATCCTTGTTCTGTTCAAGTGGAAAGAAACCACCAGGGCTGGTCTGCAGGGGCCTTTAGCACCGCTGCAGAGTCCTAGTGAGTTAGTGCTTACCTTTCTTGGGAGGGGATTCTGAATCCCTCATTTTTCAGAAATCTCCCCCGGCTGGGCTGAGGTCCAGGTGGGAGCTGTGTGCTCAGCGCTTCGGGCCCCGTTCATTGCTGTGTCTCATTCAGTTTAGTCAAAGGCAGAAAATCCTCTCACCCAAACTGTTCTGGCAAATGGGGAGTTTGGAACAGGTAATTCCAGGAATGTTTTTGTATACAAAGGATATAATAATCAGAGGACGTGTGTAGGAATCCCCAGTTATATGCATAGTTCCAGGGAACAGCTCCAGGACTTCAGTGTTAATTTTGACAGAACCAGTCTAGACAGAGCTGCCTACAGGTGAAAGAAAGTTTTCAACAAGTAGAAAAAGGGAAGACTCTTAGAAACAATACCCAATTATTCAGATATTGTGTATTTCAGATTTAAACCTTTAAAACTCTAAATGAAGCCTATTGGTCAAAATAACATACTAATTGAGCTTTTAGACTCTGAAATCAGATAGTCTGACTTAGATGTTAGTAGTTACATGGACTTGGAAGAACCTGCGTTTGTAAGTAAGTCCAGAGTAGCTTGTAGCCAGCCTCTTTCTTATGCTCTGTATTGCAAACACATAGTCTGTATACCTGAGATAACTACACAATGTGAGATTATACCAGATATTATACTAAATATGTCCTCACTCTGAGGAGTCTGTCTGACACATTTATAAGTATGACGAACACCTCCCCCCAATATCATTGTAGCTGAATTACTTGGCTTTTTCATTCCTTCAACAAGAGTTATTTGAGACCCTCTGTTGGTGTCGTCAAGGCAGACAAGAACAGGAGGGGACTCTGGTTTGACCTTCTTCAGTTCTGCTTGGCTGTTTTAGGAGAAGGTCACAGGTTTTATTTCATTAGCAACCCTCACTTCTTTCCCAAGGAACAAAGGCAGCTGTGACTGTTGCCCTGTTCTCCAGCCCTGCTTCCTACCGTCCTGAGATTCTGTTCCCTTCTTTCCGTTACTCATGCTGAGAGAGGCAGCCCCGCGTCTGGCTTAGTGCTAAGCCAGGAAACGTGCGGTTCCCGAGCTGCTGTGCGGAGAATTGGAATTAGTGCCAGCAGTCAGTCACAGGGCAGGCTACAGCCAGCTTGTAGTAGTCAAGCACTATATTTAAGCAACTGATCAGAAATCCTTATTTACCAATTTTAAGAACATTAATGGGAGTATGTAGTTTAAAGTGAGTACCATACAAAATGGTAGCATTTGAATATATTGAATTATCTCTGTATTTTATTTTATTTTTTGAAACAGAGTCTCACTCTGGTGCTCTGGCTAGAGTGCGGTGACATCATAGCTCACAGCAACCTCAAGTTCTCGGGCTGAAGTGATCCTCTTGCCTTAATTTTTCTATTTTTTAGTAGAGATGGTGTCTCACTCTTGCTCAGGCTGGTCTCAAAGTCCTGAGCTCAAGCAGTCTGCCCACCTCGGCCTCCCAGAGTGCTAGGGTTACAGGTACGAGCCACTATGCACAGCTTCTCTGTGTTTTTAATTATCTTGTATTCTGTCATTTTCCCATGGATTATTTTAAAGTTAACAGTATGTTTTTATCCTTCCTTGGTTTGCATAAGTATGTGTATAAGGATCCTTTATCTTTTCTTCAGCTGTGATAATGGCATTGTAAGCTCCTGTTTACCGAGCTTTGTGCACAAGGCCTGCACTCTGCACGCCCTCACAGCCCCCCAGCCCACACTGCTCAGGAGGCTGAGCTGCAGACCCAGACAGACTAGTCTGGACCCTCGTCCTTGCCCATGTGTCTCAGATGGTTCATAGCTGCTGCAGACTCCATTGGTCGGTTGGTGTTTATTGATGGGAATGGGAGATGTCACTCAATGTAGAGGGTCAGAAGCTTCTCCAAAGCAGGACACTGTGGTTCTTGCTGCTATTCATGTCTTATGAAACTCATGAACAATGATATTCCTGGGACAAGGCAGCAAAATCTGTCAAACATCCAGGTTATGGGGAGGGACTCAAAGTGGCAGAGACGGCCCCAAGCCACCGAGAATAATGTCCCTTTGCCATAAATGCTGCAGGTCGTCAGAATCCCATGCACAGGAATTTGATGTCACTTTGGATGTTGCCGATTGTGTGGTTGAACCTGAATGGAAGGAGAGATTATTAGTAAGATTCGTAGTTGTTTTTTATTTTGATCAAAGCCAACCAAACCAAAGATATTTCATGGAGGAAAAAGGTATGCTTTCAAATAGACCCCTCCAAGTAGGTTAATATTCAAAGGGATGCTTTAGTGGAAGTTAATAAGGTACCAGTCTAAGAGGTACGGACCTCTAAGGTGCTGACCTTGTTTTGAAAAAAATTGTCCGTAAATTTTACAACCTCTGGAAACTACCAGTCTATATATGCCCAGAAAGAATCTATTTCTTTTGAATATAAAAATATATATTCATTATAATAATTTAGAACACATTAAAAAATATAAAAAGAGAAACAACAAATCACCATTATTTAATACTACCTACTGTTAGTATTTTGGACTTTATAATATTTGTATGTACACATATATATAATATACAAATGTACATATAAGTATTTTACAAAATTGAGCTTTCATTACATACGACTTGGGAATGGGCCCTTTCTTGTAAAATATTATTAGAGCGTCTCATGTCTGGAAGTAATCTTTTAAAATAGGATACTCCATGCATATGTAGTCCTTCATTATCTGTTATTTTTCTGTTCTGAGGCATTTAAATCTTTTACATGTCTACGTTTGTTTTTTTTTTTTTTCTCATACTACATTATTTGAAGTACAATTGTTGGGTCAGTGGGTGGCCTTAGAATATCGCTAGGATTTCATGTCTTGAATGGAATTTTTGTCTTTTGCCTTTCTGGAGTGATGAGGGTCATGACTGAGTTACTAATGACTAAATTATATTCCCTGAAAAATAAATTGACTATTTTATTAGCAGAGAGCTACCGCATATGTCTCTGTGTTTATGCAACAGTAGTAAATAATATAACAAGAGGAACTTCGTCAAAGCATCTTAGTCCAGTGTAGCAGAAGAATTAAATGGTATTCTGGTGGCCTCAAGAGGCACCTGAATTATTGATAGGACCTGGATAAATAAGAATAGTTCAAGTCCACTCTGCTAGCTGCTTCTCTTGGGTCTTGTCAACCCTATGGCTAACATTTTTGAAAGAAATAAATGAAAACCAACGATCATCTCTTTACAATGATGTAATTTTCTGAAGTACTTTGGTAGACATTTTGAATTTGCATTTATAAATCACTCATCAGGACGGCAGTCACACCACAGGGACCCAGCAAGTGGTCCTCATGGGCTTAGATCCACATCATGACCTTTATCATTCAGTAACAACAGGACACATGCCACTGGCCTGGTTCTAAACTTAGCAGGCGAGGTGCTGTGTAAGGCATTCACCACGGTTCGGATGCTTTATAAATGGCTTAAAAGGACATGAAGCAGATGATATGGGCATGTCTCCTTGAAAACTTGACATACCAACTTAGAAAACTTAGCTATGTCAGGTGAGTCGCACATTTTGTCAGAGTTTGATACTTTGATTTCAACACTCTAATGCTGGTAAGGTCACACATCCCAAAAAAGGTGTGTCAGCAATGGGCTGTACATGGCAGTGGTCTCGTGGGATTATGCTACAGCTGCCCTCTACAGGGGTACTGTTTTGTTTCTCATTCTGTATTTTTCCTGTAATTTTTCTGTGTTTATATACACAAATACTTACCATTGTGTTACAAAATTGCCTGCAGTATTCAGTACAGGGAGCCGCCGCAGGTATTGGGCGCCTGGGAGCGGCAGGCTGCCCCACGTGGCCGAGGTGTGTGGGAGATGCTGCCAGGACACCGTGGGTTTAGGTGCATGCTCTGCGTGATGTGTGCACGGCCGGGAAGTCAGCTAACAACACATTCCTCACAACAGATCCCTGACATCAAGCAATGCGTGATTGTAGTTGAACTCATAATTACATTGAGAATAGTTGTCAAAAAGCGCTTTTTGTTAAAAAAAAAAATCTCAAAGTGTGAGTTATTTTAGATGGGTATTTCTAAGTCACTTTTATTTTCTTCTGTTTGCTCAACTATAATTTCTGATTTTATATAATGAATATATTATATAATAAGACACACAATACAACAAAACAATAAAATGTAAAAACAAAATACAGTAAAACAATTATTTATTGCAAGCTAAAACCTTAAGGAAAAATCTTGGTCCAGACTATGTAATATAAGAAATGGGAAAAATCTATCCAGTAAGTAATTCACGTCCACTTGCTGTTTGTTAATAGAGAATCAGCCTGTTCTCCAGGTCTGATTGATAATTACACAGTATGGGTTATAATGAAATTTGATTAGACATCATTAGGATGTTTAAAAGGAGACGACATGAGATAAGAAGACTTGTGAGCAGGACACAGTTCGTACATGGGCTCTAGCCACCCTACCTCCCAAATTATCTGTCAAATGTCCAAATACTTAAATACGAAAAACTATAATTTAACTTTTCTTTGGAGACAGAATCTCACTCTGTCTCCTGGATAGAGTGCCATGGGGTCATCATAGCTCACAGCAACCTCAAACTCTTGGACTCAAGAGATCCTTTAGCCTCAGCTTCCTGAGTAGCTGGGACTACAGGTGCCCAGCACAGGGCCTGGCTAGTTTTTCTAGTTTTAGTAGTTAAGGTCTCACACTTACTTAGGCTGGTCTCAAACCCCTGAGCTCAAGTGATCCACCTGCCTCATCCTCCCAGATACCGGGAGCACAGGTATGAGCCGCTGTGCCAGAATTTAGCTTTTCACGGTAAGCAGATCCCATCATCCTTTACTCAAAACTTCTAGGGCTCCCACCTCCCTCACCACCTCCTCCCTTCCCCAGCCTTTTCTCGGTAGCACTTATCCCTTTATGACTTTTATATATTTATGTAATTATTCACTTTCTGTCTCCCCTTAGTCCCAGTGTAAGTTCTGAGGGAAGAGACCTTTGCATTGATCATGGAGACAAAGACCAGCACGGAGCAGGTACTCAGTAAATATTTACTGACTGGACACAGTAATGCAACCAAATATGTTTCAGAGACTACAGATGAGGAGCAGCCATGTAACAGTTTAGAGGCATTTCAGCAAGGTCCAGTATTGGCAGAGCCCGGGTTTAAGCAACAGTGTAGCATACAACCTCCTTTGCAAAGAGAAAGGTCAGAGATAGTCAGAGCAGTGATGCACCAACAGAGGTCAGCTGGGAGGGCTGCAGAGGTCAGCTAGGAAGGCTGCAGAGGTCAGCAAGGAGAGCTGCAGAGGTCACAGAGAGAGGAGGGCTGCAGAGGTCAGCGGGGAAGGCTGCAGAGGTCAGCGGGGAGGGCTGACAAGCCACGTCCCCGGGACATCTCTCTCTCTCTCTCCTGGATCAACAGCCCCAGGACGGTGTGTGTAAAGCCCCACACTCTGTCGTATGCACCCCCAGTTACATGAACCTCACAGTAAGATCCCCCAGCACAGGCCCACACCTAACTCTCCCAACTGAACATTTCTCTTACGATGATTTCCGTTATTTTTTCATCAATTCTTTGAGATATTTGCAATCCATTCCATGGAAAAATTAGTTAAGAACTACCTGTCAAAATCAAACTCCACCTCCTGTGTGACTCTCATGACAACTCGAGGCCGCAGGGGTTTTCTAGAGAGAGGAGTGTGCGTGGAGCTACAGAGGTGAGCGTGAACAAAGACTTTCCGAATTATGCTGTGGTTTTTAAGCTCTTATCGAGGCCTTCTCAACCCTGTGTCAAGATGCTGAGGCTACAGCAATGACCAAGACCTCGTCCCTGCCCCTTGGATCTTGGGGTGGGGGCAGGAGAGCAGACATTTAAAATCTTAATCACAGAACGGTGTGTTTATTGTTTAGATCTATAGAGAAACCCCTTACTTCTTACGACTTGCAGCCAGGAAAGCTGCAATTTGAATAAATTATTAAGAGTGCACTGGATGGGGCAGTGATCAAGGAGGTGAGGTGGTGAGAAAGGCATAGAAAATGGTTCCAGAAAGAAACAGCATATGCGAAGACCCAGTGTGAGAGGGAACATAGATTTTAAAGGGAAAAAGCAGCATCTCTTGTGGGTGGATCAAGAATGAGAGCGGAGAGATGGCAGGGATGTGACTGGAGCAGTAAGAAGTCAGGATTGAGGTGTGAGAACTTGTCCTGAGAGCAGAGGGTGACAATTCACAGGCTAAACAAGGCAGAGCCGTGTTCAGCTTTCAGTGCCTGGAGCATGGCGAGCGGGCTGAAAGGAGGTTCAACTCCAGGCAGAGACACCCATTTTGAGGCTGTTGGACTGAGTCCAGATGAGCGGAGAGGACACTTTCCTTTGGTGGTGGCAGTGGAGACAGAGGAGCAGTGTGCTGGGGACAGAATCTGTAGCCCTTGGTGACTGTGTGGCTGGGGTGGCGGAGGAGAGGGGATAGGCCCCCTGTGAGAGGAGAGGTTTGGACACAGAGGCTGCGATGGGCCAGGGAGTGTGGAGAAGGCGGCCAGCTCAGACGTGGATGCACCTTGGGCGACTGGGTGGAGAAGTCCCATCCACAGACCGAGAACGTCGGGAGAGAGCTGGGACCTGCAACCAGGGGCAGTCGGGGTGAACCAGAGAAAAGATACGGGCTGAGAAGGAAAGAGTGTCCCGGAGGAACTCTCAGCCAAACCAGCAGTTAAGGGACAAGAGGAGGAACAGCGTCAAGTGACTGAGAAGGATCAGCCAGGGAAGCGGGAAGAAACCCCAGGCAGGGAGGTGTCTGGGAAAGGAAAGGAAGAAGATGCAGCCCTGGGAGGGGTTGGCGTGACAGGGTCTGACAGGTGTCACTGAAGGGGTCGCCTGGGCCTTAACAAGAGCCATCGGAGGGGAATGACGGGGCTTGTGTAGTGAGAAGGTGAGCCGGTCAGGACGGGAAGTGTGGACAGGCTGTGTGGACACTGGCCTGTAAAATGAAAAGCACCATCAGAGGCGTTTGAAGGAGGACGTGGGTCAAGAAAAGGGGTCTGTGGAAGATTTTTTTAAGATGTGAGAACAGAGCTAGTGAAAAATGTTGAGGGCCATCCTGGGCCTCAGAGAGAGACCCTATCTCTACAAAAATAAAACAGCTAGCCAGGTGCGGTTGGGAGTCTGGGGCAGGAGGATCGCTTGAACCCAAGGGTTTAAGGTTGCTGTGAGCTGTGATCAGGCCACTACACCCAGCCTGGGCGACGGAGTGAGACCCTATCTCAAAAAATAAATAGAATAAAATGCTGAAGGGAAGAAGCCACAAAAAGGGAAATCTCAACATGTCAGGAGACAACAGGTGTGACAGAGGCAGAGAACGGGGCTCCGGGGCCGGGCAGAGGGACTCGCTGCAGCCAGAGACCATGGAGACAAGAATGCTGTCATGCACATCATCTGGCGGGTGACAGGGCACCGGGGGTTTCTGTTCCTGTTCCTGTGTGACATTGGGGAGTGATGCCACCCAATGAGCAGGAGGACAGAGCAGTCTGTGAGGAGCATAAGGCTTGCAAAAACACAGAAGATTCCAAACAAGCCCTGGAAAGACAGAATCAAAAATAAAAGGAATGTAATATGAGAAAAACTTCCCACTTTAGAAAATACCACAATCTGAAAATAGAAGATGAGTTTCCAGACAAAGTTCCTGAAAAGAGAAACACACAAATATATCTTAGCAGTACTTTCGAGCTCCGGGCTGGGTGAGTCCTTCAAGCATCTCATGAACACGTTTCCCTTCCCCAAAAGTACACAGACTAAGCTTTTGATGTTACGTTAAATGTCAGAAGACGTCGTACGGAACCTGTAAACAACAGAGAGGAACAGTTAGAACCCCAACATTCTCCGTCCAATCAAATTGTTGTTCATGTTAAAAAGCAACCAAAGAGTGATCTTCAGTACGTAATGAGTGTACCCTGGATTGCGGTGGACTGTGGGCAAAACTGGCCCAAATGATCCACATGGCCCGCTTTGGCCAAGGGAACAGTAGTGAACGTGGGGCCAGGGTGTTACAAAATGACTTTTACTTTGGGTCTTAACCTCTTTTGATGTTTTTGGAACCGTGAAGCAACCGACTGTAGTAAGTGATGGCCAGTCAACTGGTAGTCATGAACACAGACGCCTTAGGTCATCTGAGACCTCCCCCCTGGGCAAAAATGCAAGTGAGAACACAGCCAAGCCCGTCCAGAACACTCTCCCAGCTGACCCACAGAATTGTTAGCTGAGTAAAATGCTGCGCTAAGCCACCGTGTTTTAGGTGCTTAGTTACACAGCAAAAGCTAAATGATAACACTAAGTAAAGACCTGCCTCCCCACTAAGGAAGATGAAATCAAAAGATAAACACAGGTTCCAGGTAGATGGACTAAGTCTTCCCACCATGTCTCCCCACCGAATGCGTCTGTAAACACTGGACAGACGCCAGCGGCTGCAGTTTGGAAATTAAAAAGTAATAGGGGGCCGGGCGTGGTGGCTCACGCCTGTAATCCCAGCACTCTGGGAGGCTGAGCAGGCAGGTTCCTTGAGCTCAGGAGTTCAAGACCAGCCTGAGCAAGAGTGAGACATCATCTCTAAAAAATAGCAGGGCGTTGTGGCAGGCGCCTGTAGTCCCAGCTACTCGGGAGGCTGAGGCAAGAGGATCACTTGAGTCCAAGAGTTTGAAGTTTCTGTGAGCTGATGACACCACAGCACTCTACCCAGGATGGCAGATGAGATTCTGTCTCCAAAAAAAAAGAAAGACAGACAGAAAGAAAACAAAAGTAACAGGCAGACCGGGGAAGGCCACATTTTTAATCCTACAGACTTGGCGGCAGATTTCCCATTTTTTCCCAGGTCCCCTTCAGCCGAGATGCAAGGCAGCCAGCAACCTGGAAGCGGACATCAGACTCACATATAATTAGAGGGCTGTAGGAGAAGCCATGAGTTGTGACTCAAAAAGCAAAGAGAGAATAAAGAACATTCTCAGTTCTTCCTTTTCCGTTCTTCTCTCCATTTCCCGGCGCCCCAGACAATTCCACAGTGACAGCTGCAGTGACATCAGTGGGTGGAACCACAAGCAGCTAAAACTCAGAAAGAGGAACTTTCCTCCTTGACCAAAGAAACTGTGGTCCAAGAAAGTGGGGCGAGCATTGGTTGTTTTATTTTCTCTCCATCCTGCTGCCCCTCGGCCCCTGATGGGCCAGGCAGGGGAAATGTGTGCCTCAGTAGAATAACTGAAGCCCCAGCTTTCTAGATAGCATGCTATAAAGGGGAACCCAAGAAACCAAAGGTACAGGAAGACTGTGAAAGGGTGAAGACCGAGCATGTAATCCCGTGAGGTCCTGATGGGGTGAAGACCGAGCATGTAATTCCGTGAGGTCCTGATGGAGTGAAGACCGAGCATGTAATCCCGTGAAGTCCTGATGGGGTGAAGACAGAGAATGTAATCCCATGAGGTCCTGTATGACCCTGAGCCCCTAAGCTGCACGTGAGTGGGTCTAACTGCAGACAGAACAACCACCAAGGACTCTGAAAACCGTGCTGAACGGAAGATGTGGCCGGGCTCCATGCTGGCCCCGGGCAGATCTGCACAGCACTGCACAGGGGTTAAGACAAAATGAACAGCAAGAGCACAACCCAGAGACACTGGGCAGAACTGTGTCCTGACTCCAACCAGACTGATTTCCTGGTAAAACAAAACTCCCAGCATTCCATGTGTGGCTCAAACAACACCCAGAATCTCAAAGCACAATATTCAAAATGTCCAGAAGACAATCCAAAATTAATAACATACAAAGGACCAGGAAAGTCTCAACTCTCATGGGAAAAACGATCAGGAGACATCAATTCTGAGATGACACAAATACTTTAATGATCCAGCAAAAGTTTTTAAGGCAACCATGGTAAAAACATTCCAAGAAATAAGGGCAACTACTGCAGATATAAATGGAAAGATAAAATGTCTTGCAAAGAGATGGAAGATGTAAAGAAGAAGCAAATGGAAATTTTAAAACTGAAAAATGCACTAACTGAGATCTTAAAACCTCGCTAGATGGGCTCAGTAGCAGAACGGGGACAAAACAGTGAACTTGAAGTTAGAGTAACAGAAATTACCAACGTGAACAGGAGAAAGAAAACAAGATTTTAAAACGTGAGCAGAGCCTGCGGGCCCTTTGGGGTGATTACAAAAGATCTAACATGTATGTCAGTGAGTTCCAAAGGAGAAGAAAAAGTGTGAGGCAGAAAAAAAAAAAATCTGGAAAATGAATGGAACAAAACTTTCCACATCTGTCAGGTCACATAAACCTCCACGTTCAAGAAGATCATCACAATAAAACTAAGTGAACCCAAAGAAGTCCACAGCAAATCCATCATAATCACACCGAAAATAAAGACAGAGACACAGTATCGCCGTCAGACGGTGACAACTCGTCCCTCGCGGAGGGACATGGATTCCAGCCCCTGTGGGATTCTCAGCCTCCACCTCTGGCAGCGCCTCAAGTTGGCCACAGCCAAATGCTTCTTCAGACATTGCCAAAAGTCCTGTGGGGGCAAAATGGGACCCAGTTGAATAATATTAATCTAAATTAATTTTTGTGCCTGTTGTTTTTCTTTTCAGAAACGGAGTCTTGCTCTGTGGCCCAGGGAGAGTACAGGGGTCTGGTTGTAGCTCCTGCAGCCTCCATCTCCTCGGCTCAAGTGATCCTTTCACCTCAGCCTCCCAAGTTGCTAATTTTTAAATTTTTGGAGTGAATGGGCTCACTATAGCTTGTCTCAAATCCCTTACATTAAGTGATCCCCCCTGCCCCACTTTGGCTTTCCAAAGTCCTGAAATCACAGTTTCATGACCTGAGTCCTCCCCCTTCTCAGATTTCTTTTTTAAAGAAATATTCCAGGCCGGGCGCAGTGGCTCACACCCGTAATCTTAACACTTTGGGAGGTCCAAGCAGAAGGATCATTTGAGCTCAGGAATTTGAGGTTGCTGTGAGCTAAGATGAAGCCATGACACTCTAGTCTGGGCAACAGAGTGAAACTCTGTCTCAAAAAAAAAAAAAAAAAAAACTTACAGTTTGGCTCATTTGTCAATCGTAGTGTTTTAAATTAAATGGACAAACATGGGGTAGGTCAAAAGACGTCCAGTCCCTCACATCCCATTTAAAATATATATATTATTTAGAACCAAGTTTATTCAGGTTCAGTTATTTATGAAAGACCAGCACTGAAGTTCGTTTCCAAAAGCCCACAGACTCCCTGAATCCTTACCCGTTCTTTTTATCCAAGAAGGAAGTTGCTGCCTTCAGAAAGGAGCTGATGAGAGAGAACATTCCTGCCGTGTGTCGAGGTGTCTGCAGTTGAGATCAACAAACTGTAAAGCAACCCAAGAACAGTGTCCTGGTAGCTGGCCAAGATTCCTTACCAGCTGAAGACTGTGTTTAATTCTACTTGGTAGGATTGTCAAAGATTTCCAGCAGCTGCAAGAAATGCCACACTGGGGGAGATTGCCCTTATAGCAAATATTTGAATTAAGAAACACTTGTGATACCTTGGATTATGGCAACCCAAAAATATGCAATTGCAAAACAGATACTGAACATGACTGTCAGGTTTTTCCAGTGTCTTTTGAATCTCAATCGAAGGGAAAAAAAATTTCTCATTACTAGAGAAACAGTTAAATAAAACAAGAAGGCATTGAAGACATTTCATTAATGAAATATTTTGTCAGCTCAACCTAGAAACCTATAAAAGTAAAAGATTTTGACACTGGAGATGTGAACTAGTTAGACTGAGAAAAAACAGTCATGCTCCATAATTAATAATAAATAAATCCCTCCATCATTGTTACTTTTTAAACTTTAATAGTTTCAAATAGACATCTAGGACTCTTAACTAGCGAAAGCACTGGCCTGAATAAACATGTCCATAAAATTTTATATCTTTAACTCAAATAATGGAGATCACATGGGTCTCCCAAAATAATCAACTTTTATTATCTGACAAGGTCAAATCATTGTACTGAACGGTCATGAAAAAGCCACTGTAACTTTTACCTCCCTTTCCTTGCCACTTTTTTTTGGAACATAACTTTACTGAACTTCGCTTTCTTATCCAAATTAGAATAGACATTCTATTTCATTATTCATTCAGCAAACTTTTATTGATGTGACAGGCACAGCGGTGGGTTCTAAGGTCACAAAAGTAAGACACAAGTCCTCTATTGGCGTCTCACAGTGTCCTGGAACCTTCCGAGGAAGGGCATGGGGATGTGGACACTGCATTGCACACTGGTAACTGCTCTGACGGAAATAGGACCTGGGACCATGAGCTCACAGAGGACTGAGTGAGCTATTCTGCCTAGGAGAGTGTCACTCTCTTCTGTCACAGAGAGAATGACATTTGATCAAACTCTCAAACTTGGGGGGTTTTACAAGGGAACTGGAAGAAGTACGTTGTCCTACACAGAGAAATGAGCAAGGGCGAGGTCCTGGCTTTGCCATCCAGCCTAACACCTGTCTAGGAAATGACCCCGGGGGAGTTGGTGGATGGGACTCCTGGTGGCCCCACCTACCTCCTCCGTAACAGTAGCATGTTGTAAAGATGTGTGAGGCTGCTTTTTCTGTGCCTAGATTCAAAGTTCATGTGTCACATGCCGGTGTTAGGAGCGTGGCCTGCGGCAGGTGAAGGGCAAATAGTGGGGTAACAGCCATGTAAGGGCTAGTAAGGTTGGCGGGGGGCACAGGAATTTTGATTCTCAGTTGGAGGAAACTGTACCTTATCATTTAAACAGCGATATGACATATATAGGCTTTTTTTTTAAGCATTGTGATGAATAAATTGGAAGGGGAAGAAACTGTTCTTGGGGAACCTACTGAGGAAGCTGATGCATTTGCTCTTTGGGTGGAAATTTTTACCCCGTCACGTGGATTACAATCAGAGCACACAGTTCCGTACTTGGAATGACATTGTCTTCAAAAGTTCTCATGTGAAGGAAGAACTGAATAAATTTTTGTTGATGTTTTATAAAAGCCTTGTCAGTAATTTAGATCCAGAATGTTGCTGTTCAGTCCACACTAATAAGGTTTTCTTGAACTCATTACCTTTTGCTGATGGTGCTTTGGGTTCCTGGGAAAAACCCACAGCAGAGGTTGTTGGTTGCACAGCTACAAGACAATGTCACCTAACACTGATCCTGGATGCCCGGGTTGCATTGACTGTGCACACATGGGTTTGCACCGACTCACCACGCAGGGCAAGGGCAGGTTCTGCAAGACCCCAAGAGGGGTGTACTGTTGTTTCCTCCCAAGACCTTAGCTCCCCACCTTGAAGAACTATAAAAAACACATACTTATTACCATTGGCTGCAAAACAATGAACAGTTATCTGGGTGGCAGGAGAATCCACTCTGATTTCTTTAAACTGTGTCAGAAAAGACACTGAAAATATTTAGTACAGAAAAAATAAATCTTGACCAGGACATAAGAGCTGCCTTCAACTGTCTGGAGATCTGTCACCTAGAACAGACAGAGAATGACAGTGTCACAGCTACTCCATAAGGCCACAGGTGTTAAAGCCTGTGCTGGAACTTCAGTGAAGCAGTTTTAAAAGACCGTCTAACAGTTGTTGCCGTCTGAAGGCAGCACGGGCCCTCAGAATTAGAGTTCTGCCTTCTTGCAGCTGTGCAACAGCCTCTAGGCTGGACTTTATCCTCCAGGATATAGAACCCAGACACAGGCCAGTATTCTAAACAGTAAGCCTTCTAACCAGTCTTAAATTACATTCGAATTGACTGAGACGTTGTGGTTTAAAAGCTGATTGCATTAGCATTTAGAAAGTGACTTCATGAGATGAAACTAGGGCATGATGCTGAGTTGAAAGCAGCCCCGTGGGGACAGTAAGAGCGTTCCCTGTGAACCGGGCGCCGTGGGACGCACAGCACCCCAGCATCGCGTGTAATCCTTCTAACAACGCTGTGGAGTGTACCCCGCGATCTTCCCTATTTTACAGATGAGGAAACAGCTCAGAGAAGTTAAAGATATTTAAGGAGTCTGACCCTGCGACCATCTTGAAGGTTTTGAGTTCATCCGCCCCCCCCAATAGGCCACCATGTCTAGCCACAAGCATTTTTAAATTGTAGTGGTAGTCAGTGAGCCACATTTTTGCTGAAAAAAAAACTTATTCCATAGGAATTTCCTTTCGTTCTTTTATTCCTTGGGGTACCTTTACTTGTGTCCATGAGGAGACTGATTAACCAGCTGTAGTTCTGAGATGCCACATACTTTCAGGCTAAGTATCAACCTTCAAAGAAAGTTTATGATTTGGCTTAAATTCTTAAAGATCAATTAGTTTATTAGAAAATTAGGAGGGTAGTTCAGGAGTTACATAAATACAGATTTTGCTTGGTTTAAATTGTCTGCATAGGCATAGATCAGACAGGATTGAGATTGTTTTATCTCCCTCCGTGCCTCTCTGTTACCATCTCCAGAGGGACGGCCCTGCAGACGGCTCTGCCCTGGTCACATGGACGGCACTCGGTCAAAGCCGGTGGGGATGGACGAGTGACTTCACGGGGACCATGTGCATGATGAACATCCACCATAATCTAAAAGAATCCTCTGCCTTTCCTGGCCAGTTCAGTGGAGAACTTAAAAATAAACAAGCAAGTCTCCTACTTACTGACTTCTTTTTGTAAACAGTCCCTGGATTTTTCTGACCGCAGTGCTATTAAGACTAAACTCACGGGTTTCCTATGCAATGTGGTCCAGTTTGCTTCCCCCCAGGGTACTCATGACCCTGTGAACTGTGCCAGATGTGAGCTTTCTGGTCACGCGGGGGAGCGGTGCAGCTGTGAAGTCTGCACAGTCAGAACTGCCACGGGGAGAAACAGTTCAGCGTTGCTGGGAAATTGGGAGATTCAGGTTTACGTACTAAAGATTATATTATTATGGTCATAGTAAGATATAGTTCATAAAGCTGAATGACCACATGTTTGGAAAGTTCAGCATATTAAAAACCAGTGTGGAAATATATTTCTGATATTTTTCAGCTAATTATATTACACGCTGAACCAGAGTTTTATAACTCATTCTGATGTTAATTTAATGGGGAGTTTATCCTTAACCGGTTATTCATTTGGTGACCCTGAAAAGGCGTTTTCAATTCTCATCAACCTTTTGAGGAGAGAAATAAGTCTCGCAAGTGCTGTTGGAAGAGCTGAGGAAACGAGAGATGAAAATGAAGACGCTTGCTTCATCGTCTTCCCTGTGTACAGGGTTTTAAATTCCAGGCATGAGTTGCTTAATCCCCGGGAGGTTGCGAGAGGCTTTGGTATTGGTGACTTTGCCCCTTGCAGACTGTCTGCTCGGCCCTGAGCGAGCAGGCGCAGGCCCCCACACTTGCCGGCAGTGACACTGCTGAGTGTTCCGGGAAACAACCTTGACCCATCTCTTTGTGGTTAACCTTTCTTTGAAGGCAGCTGGCTCCCCACTTTCTATGATTCCTCCCAGTTCCCCACATGTTCTGGTGGCGTGGAGCGTTGTCTAAAAGCATACTAATTTTTTCCTTCTTGCAGTAAAATAGATAATGATGTTAATTCCGTGCTCCAATAGTTAGTTGTGATTTTGCTGAGTACTAAACCGCATCCTTAGACAGAGAGAAGAGGAAGTGCAGAAACACTACCCCAGATCCAGAAACTGGTTCAGGCCATTACGCCTAAGCCCACTCTTTCCATTAGGCGTTCTGGAAGATGGAGTTGCCTCTGTCTTCAGAATGTGCATGAATTAAGGAATGCATTATTATAAAGACATATGAACACGGCCTGTGGAAACTTAAAAGCACATACACCATGGAATTATGGCCTGACCCCTTTAACCAGACTTTTATGCCCAGAACCGACTGAGCGTGAGACTCTAAAATCATTTGAAACCCTCCCATTAAATATTTAATTTGACTTTCCTCTTTCTCTCCTACTCCCGCTCTGACTCAGCATAAAGTCAGGATTCCTTGCTGGTCATAACAATAGATTTACTTTAAAAATACCTCCGTGAGAGGCCAGAAGCCCTCAGAATCAATCGGTCATTTCATCAAACACACCAACAGTCCCCTGATGGATTACTCGATACTCTTACATATGGTTGTATTAATTATTACTTGATACACTTATATATGGTTGCACCAATTATTGCTCAATACACTGACATATGGTTGTATTAATTATTACTCTATACACTTATATAGGGTTTTACCAATCATGTTCCTTGTTTTTTCTTGCTGTCCTTTCTGGGAGGCTCCAGGGAGCAAGTGTAGGCCCCGGAGCAGGGACCTCCCGGCCCAGCACTGCCGTGGGAATCAGCTTCGGCACATCGGGTGCTCCGGGAGACTGTGCGCTCTGGCCGGCAGAAACCAGGCCTTGCTCACACCGGGCCCCATGCGTCACCAAGCACATACCCAGCACCTCCCAGGTGCCAAGCACCAAGGCAGGTTCTGGGGAGTCTCCCTGTTCCCCAGGAGACTCCGTTTATCAGGAGAGAAGGAGATGTGACCACACAGTGACGGTGTTTCATGTTGAGTGTTTAATAAGGACTGTGCTCATAAAACCCCGTGACGTAGATTATTAGCATCTACTTTTTGCTAACAAGAGAACAGAAGCCTCACAAAATTATCTGACTTGTCCGTGGACTGTGATAAGGTAGTTTGAATACAGGCGGTTTGGTTTTAGAGTTTGAACTCTAAATTATACAGCCTAGTGGTGGTAATAAATGGATGTCTTATAAAATCACAAGGGGGGGGGATCTGACTGCTTTCTCTGGAAGACCAGGTGAGGTGGCAGCAATGTTTTCAGAGTGGCACGCCGGGTTGTACCAGGCAAAGAGCGGGAAGGAGAGTCCAGGCAGAGGAAACGGCCTGGGAGAAGCACAGCACTGGGAACACGCTGAGAGTTCATGACCAGGCTGAAGGGCAGGGTTTGGGATTTGAGAAAAATGAAGTAGACTGGCCAGCAGGGGAAGTTATGGAAAAGTTAAAATGTAAGTCTGGAAGGGATCGAATCAAAGGAAGCCTCGATTTATGTTTCTAATTCTAATGACATCCCAAAAAATTGCTCCGACAGAATAGATAAGACTGGTAACTTCTCCTTCAGGGAAAAACAAGGAGTCTTGGAGAAACCCCAGATTTCTGACTTGAGGGACACTGTTGTCCTGGGGGCTGTATCAATTCGTTATAACCCTTTTAAAAAATAATCTCCTAGGATGGCGCCTGTGGCTCAAGGAGTACGGCGCAGGCCCCATTTGCGAGGGGTGGCGGGTTCAAACCTGGCCCTGGCCCAAAACTGCAAAAAAAAATTAAAAAATAATCTCCTAGTGTGTAAGGAAGATCTTCAAAGTGCTCATACTTTGATTCTAGTAATTTCATGTCTTGGAACTGGCGTAACCAAATAACATAAAATGCAAGATACGTGCCTTTAGGACGGCATTTGTGATAACAGGTCAGAAAGTTGGAGACACATTGGAAACTCTGACAGAAGAATGGTTAGTGTACATTCCCTGGGCAGTTATTATTAACTCAATGCTGGTGGTTCTGAAAACTATGTGGAAAAATATGATAAGTGAAAAAAAGAGTAGCCGGGTATGACAACTAAGTTGGTGAACTTGCCAGGTGCCTGTGGGTTGGCAGCACTGTACACGCAGCTCGGCAAGGGCTCAGAACCTGGGCGTATCCGTGTCTCACAGCTGTGTTCCTACGGACGCGTGGCAGGGCCTCGCTGAGTGGGTCCGTTATTGTTGTTGCATGTTTTTGTTTGCCATTGCAAGAATGTCGGAGGCTGAATTAGAGCAACGAGCACTAAATTTCCTGTTAAACTTGGCAAGAGTAGAAGTGAAATCAAGGACAGTTGTCCAAGCTTCTGGAGATGATGCCGTGGGGAAAACAGCAGCACACATGTGGATTAAGCGTTTTCAGAGGCGAAGGAAAGGGTCACTGATGTGGAGAGGTCAGGGAGGCCAGCAAGGAGCAGAAGCGGTGGAAACATCACAAAGTTCACTGAATTGCGCGTCAGAGTCACCGGCTGGCTGTGAGAAGTGGAGCAGGCCAAGTAAACGTTGATAGAGAATCAGGACGTCTGGGTCGGGCGACATGACAACGGCTCTGACGGCCCTTCCAGAAAAAGAGTTCTAAAAGTGCTTTGAAGGGCGGGCCAGGAGCTGGTGCACCGCGTCCCAGGGACGTGGAAGGGGAACATCATGATACTCAGCAATGAGGCAGTGGCACTTTTTCTAGGATGGGTTCCCAAACTTAATTGTTGGGCCTTGTATACTTTACTATTACAACAGAGTGGTTACAGCTCAGAACTGTGTTTAGGCAAATAGACTTGAGGGAATACACAAGAGTTAATGGTGATGATTTTTGTCCTGGTCTCTATTTTTTCAATATTCTTCAATGGACTTCATTTGTTTTCATTATGGAGAAAGATAGAGACTTAGAGACTGTTCATTTTGGACTTAATGTTTGAGGGATCTAAAACATCAAAGTGACAATAAATAATAAACAATTGGAAACAGGCTCTGGGTTTGTACACCTGGACATTCAGGGAATGTTACTGAACTGAAGCTCTGGCCCTTTCCTCCCTTGGGACAGGACCCCTGCACCCTACGGAAGTGCATTAGAGTTTTACCGTCGTTTGTATGTATATGGGCTCATATTAATGGGAGGGAAAAACTCTCTTCCCTTTTCAACTATGTACCTGAACAATTGAAAGGACTCTCCTTCCCCGAATAAAAGTAATCTTAATCATCTCATCTCAAACGCCATAGAAAACACCTTATTGCAAACATATCATTTCATAAAAATTTTTTTCTTGTACAGAAGAAACATTGATTGCTTTTCTTAATATCAGTATAATTTTTCTTATGTAGTAATTCTTACTCGAGGGCTAAGATTTACATTCACTATTTTCAATTTTTTTGAGACAGAGTCTCACGCTGTCACCCTGGGTAGAGTGCTATGACGTCATAGCTCACAGCAACCTCAAACTCCAGGGCTCAAGCAATCCCTTGCCTCAGCCTCCTGAGTATCTGGGACTACAGGTGCCTGCCACAATACCTGGCTAGTTTTTCTATTTTTTAGTAGAGACAGAATCTTGTTCTTGCTCAGGTTGATCTTGAACTCCTGAGCTCAGGTGATCCACCTGCCTTAACCTCCCGAAGTACTCGGATTACAGGCGTGAGCCACCATTCCTGGTTTTCAAATTTTTAATGAAATAAAACCCAGGGGCATATTTAGCCTATTGAGCTTTGATGGACTTTTAACAATCTAGATTTTTCTAGTTAGAGAATTCAGTTCATTCATCTGGCGTGCCCTATGCTGACTGTGCCCCCACAGGTGTGTTTTGGTTTAAACATTGCTACTTTGGGGGCCCAGAGTAATATGTAGAAGAAAGTGCTGTTTCTCATTGTTGCTGTAATGAATTGGAGACACGTAAAGTGGGGGTGGGGGTGACATGGGTATCACCCTGGTTCCCAACATGAGGACAGGTCCACGCACCCCCCTGCACTCCTGGGCTTGGTGGTGTACCTGCCCGGTGGCTGTGGCTACACACATGTGTGAGACCGTGTCACACACTGGTCAGGGGGCCTGTGCCTTTCAGAGCACAGCCCAGCTCTTCTGCAACCTCTTCAGACTAACTGAGGAGTGGTGGGAAGGAAATGGTGCGTTTCCAGGTTATTCACTACACCACGGATGCTATGGACTAATGCAGAATGAACACACAGGCAGAAATGTTTGGTATTTTGGTATCAGGAGGCAGCCAAAGGGCAACTTACTGAAAGGAATTCCTCACCAATTTTTCACAAAATTCCCACTGGGAATCTTAGATTCCCCAAATCTAAGATTCGTGACTTATACCTTATTATGTTGACTGGAGGAATTGCTCATTTCTTAGTGGCTGTTTTATTAATTCCTTCAATGCCACTAGCAGCGTGGCCCTGAGATGAGGGAACACGGGCGGGAAGTTAGTACGCGCGTGACAAGGGAGTGAGGACATGAGAAAACCCCAGACCGGAGTGTGGTCCTTAGGCCTTTCAGGCTCCCGGGTCACCAACGGCCAGGGCAGTGGGGAGGGGCTTGAATCAGCCAAGCCCCTCCTGCATGGAAGTTAGTAGAATAAATGCCGTGAGACACCAAAAGAGAGGAAAACGTGATGTAGCCTTTTCAGTCCGTAACAGTCACGGTGTGTCCGCGGTTGTCAGGGCTATTCCAAGTGCCCTGCGTGTGGCATCTCACTACACACACGGCCCCTCAGGAGGTGGGTGCAGGGCCGTGCTCCTCTCACAGCCCGGGGACTGGGACAGGGGCGTCCCGGGCACTCCAGCTCCACAGTCCTTGCTCTTAAGCCTTGTGTTACGCTGCCTCCCGGACAACCTTTCATGAGATGCTTCAGGGCCTCTGGAGAAAGGCGAAAGAAAATGGAAGCGTGTGCTTGGCAGAGCGCGTTCTGCCCGGTGCCAGATTGCTTCTACCTCGTTACCTGAGATCTTATAAAATATGGAAGAACTGACGTGCCTGTTCTGAGAGATTCGGCCTGGGGTGGCTTGGAGGATCCTGCAATCCCAAGGCTAAATCTTTAGTCTGACCCTAGAATCTTTTCTTGAGTTGAGGCTCATTGAATCTAAGGGACTTGATTTTGTATTGTTCTGAAGTCTTAGCCAAGAAATATATACACACGCACACGTTACACGCAAACATGTATACACACGCCTGTTACACACAAACATATGTAGACACACACATACTTATTTGGACTTGCTACCTGAAATGTGGGTAACAGAACAGGGTTCCTTGGTGGCCTTTCATCCCATTAGCGAGTTCTAAACTGGTGACTCGGTCCTTGAATGAAAGCAGATATTAAAATGACACCAGGCCACAGTCCTAGGAGATTTGGGGTGTAATGCAGACGTCACGGGAACCGAGACACGGGGAGCATGAAGTCAGTTTCGGTTGCTTCCTTTGATCTCTCCTGACTTTCCTTCCATCCTCGGTGACTGTTGACCCCCGTCTTCACAGAGCAGGCACACAGTGACACCTGAGGCCCCTTACTCCAGGGGGGATTTAGAGGCTGTCAGAGCCTGATGAACAGCAGCCCCCTCCTCAGCTCTCCACGAAAACCCGGTGACAGATGCCGCTGATGGATTCGAGTTCCTCCAGGTTCAGGCCCTGCTCTAACGGCGCTTCTAACACTGTTTCCTCTTCCACGAGATTTCTGTTAGTCGCAGTTGGCCTTTTTGGGGGCCTGTCCCAGGGACCTGGTGTTTGCACATGCACTGGGCCAGGACGAGGATGAGACTGACGGCCTCCTCACATTCTGAACCCTGGGCGCCCACTTGCCCCAGTCCACCCCAGACACAGTCGTAGAGCTGGCCGGGAGATGGCCCTCCCTCCGCACCTGACGGTCAGCAGGAGGCAGGTGCACCAGCCCATGGATGGTGTTAAATTGTCTCAGATCGTCGGTTAAGCCATGCCACATGTTTTTTTGCATTCTCTGTAGCTGATTACATAATGAACTCAAAAAAATAAAGTAGTAAGTCATTTAGATATATGATTTTCTTTAAAATAACTTACTGATTCTGCTGAAAACAATGTTTCAATACTCTGCTATCAAATCCTCCGAATTAGTCTAAGGTAGAGTATTTTAAATTCTGTCTTTTACCAACTGGATAGAAGAATGAAACTCTCTGCTCCTCTGCCTTAATAAAAAGTAAATAAATGCAAAGGTAGAAGCATGTGGACCTTAGGTGGATTTACATCTTAACATCTTACTACTTTCAAAGTGCTTTCCTGGCAATGCCCATAGCTCAGTGGGTAGGACTCCAGCCACATACACCAAAGTTGGCGGGTTCGAATCCGGCCCAGGCAGCTAAAGCAACAATGACAACTGCAACAGAAGAATAGGTGTTGTGGGGGGCGCCTGTAGTCCCAGCTACTTGGGAGGCTGAGGCAAGAGAATCCCTTAAGCCCAGGAGTTGGAGGTTGCTGTGAGCTGTGACGCCACGGCACCTTACCCAGGGCGACAGCTTGAGGCTCTGTCTCAAAAAAAAAAAAAAAGAAAGTACTTTCTTAAAATTGTAGTCAATCACATCATGATTTTGAACAGGGAGAGTTAATTTCCCCAATGGCTTCTGAGTTAGCTTTTGGGGGCTCACACTGCAAAGCTTTATGAGGAAAGCAAAGCAGGAGATTTGATGCTTAAGGCCGTCAGCTTCTAAGCCAGTGTGATACTCTCTCTGCCTTTGACAAAGTCTGATTTGGGTGTGGGGAGCTGTTCCCCCACGCCTGTCCACTTATTTGCTCTTTGCAGCCTGTGGGGACCCTGTGTACTGTCCATTTGGCTGGAGATATTTATTACATCAGGGCCACGCTGGCTGTATATCATATTACACACATTTTCCTCTCTTTAGACAGTGGATTTTTAAAGATGTAAATAATTTACCAACGAGTTTCTATTAATGCTTTTAAATATTCTTTTTTAATTTTTTTCTTAATTACAGAGCAAAGAGATTGCATTCCAACTTCATGAGGATTTAATGAAGGTTCTTAATGAGCTGTATACGGTAAGCACATAATTTTTCTTCTTTTGCAAAAATTCTGGAGTTAGGGCCTGGTTGGTAGAAGCACTGCTCACTTTAGAACTTTTATTCTAAGCCAGAGGGTCAGTGGATACCCAGTTGGTTGATGTATGTGACCACCAGGACAGATGCTACTGTCTTCCTTTGTAACTCGTGTCTAATTTAGACAGACTCAAGTAAATTAAATGCATATAATGTGTGTGTGCATTACATGTATGTAATTTACTCTACTGAAGTACAGACATCTCAATTCCAAAATACTTTTTAAATTGTTTCCATTCTGGGACTTGAGGAATTTAGAGTTGCTTTATTCTGGTGCTTTAATCAATTTTTTTACCCCATTTTAGTTCAAGTAATTGTTTGGCTAATGACATATGTATTAAAATTACATTGAGGGTATTTATTTTTCCTCCTTGCAATAAATTGCCTTTTAGTTGTACTTACATTTTATTTGGGGTACTGCATACCATCATAAGAAATTAAATAATTTAAAGCTACTTTATTTTTTAGAAAAACTAAAGCAAATGATGTTATAAATTTGAATTATTAATATGCCCATGTAAGGTAAAATTTTTTTTCACATGTGAAGATTATGTTACTAAATACAAATTTCTTTTGGGGGTGTTTGAAGACTTTTTATTTTAAAAGAGAACAAAATAACATAATGAGAACTGAATAATATTAATTTATACTAATGATAGATATTTGCATTTTCACTGTACAATGAAATTTGTATTTGAATTTTTCTTGGAAGCAAACTAAACCTGAAATTTATTGTTGAAATGTGTTTCTTGATTTAACAATTCCGTTTACTCCTAAAAAGTCACATGTGTAATATAGTTTTATGAATTAAATTTGTAATGCTCCATCGACATGTACAAATCAAAGGAACCTATAAATTAAATGTTTACAAAGTGAAAGATATTTTTGTAAAATGAACTTCCTGCTTTCATGCATGTGATGAACATGTCCTTTTATAGAGCACATTGGCACTGTCTGCACAGTGAATTGAATCAATGGCCTCTGCACGTTAACTCCTCCTTGAGAGACTTTTATTTCCGTGTCAGGCTGCAGAAGTCTCGTGTCCTAAGGTTACATCTGCACACCGAATACCTAACCAAGTTGAGTTTTAGATGATAAAAGCCAATTACTAGCCCACACTTTATGTGATTTGTTAATTTCTGATAACCTAAGCTACCAGTCGTTTCTAGAAGCCCTGTAATTTAAAAAGTTAAATGATCCTTGTGCCCGGGAGACTTTCAAAGAAGAACAAGTAGGAATTCTGTGTCATCTTTCACGAACTATGTTAAGGTGAGGACTTTCTGGTACTTTCCTTGTGGTCCCTCTGCTTGGGTCTTGTTTTACCTGGGAATATAAATGAGTCCTGATACTTACAACCCGGGTCTCAGTCGTCTCAGCACCGCGGCCTGCGGGTCGTGGTCTGGAGCTAGTCCTGGTCGCAGCGACAGTGCGGAGGTCAGCCGGGTCACCCAATACAGCAGACCATCTGGAAGTGCTGTCTCAGAGAGGGACATGGGTGACACACACAATGAAACCTCTCCTAGATCCAGCCTGGGATTGGATTTAGTCGGTCAGCAGACTAGGGGAGTTTGATCAGCAAGCTGACAGCTCCTCAGAAGTCTTACCCATCTCAGCCCAGAAGCCTGAAGGAGCAGGTTCTGCAGAGGGCACCCGAGTGCGAGCACCCCTCAGAGTCCTCTCACCTCTCAGAGGCAGGGGAGGAGGAGGCAACGAGGCTTTAGGTATAGCATCTGTATGTTACTCAGAGCTACTTTAACCAGAGGGCAGCTCAGCCACAGCCAGACAGCACATTCCCAAGGGAGAGAACTTCGTAGCAGCCTGCTCCCCTGAGACATGTATTTATTCATTTATTTATTTATTTATCCATTTATTTATTAAATCATAGCTGTGTACATTAATGCAATCATGGGGTACAATGTGCTGGTTTCATATACAATCTGAAATATTTTCATCAAACTGGTTAACATAGCCTTCATGGCACCCTCTTAGTTAT
>CAUYRH010007044.1:0-41027 GCA_963574655.1 Perodicticus potto
GGATTAACAAGCTGTGGTATATGTACACTATGGAATACTATTCAGCCATTAAAAAAAATGGAGACTTTACAGCCTTTGTATTAACCTGGATGGAAGTGGAACACATTATTCTTAGTAAAGCATCATAAGAATGGAGAAGCAAGAATCCCATGTACTCAATTTTGATATGAGGACAATTAATGACAATGAATGACAAGGTGGGAGTGGGGGAAGGGGAGAGCAGAGAGAGAAAGAATGAGGGAGGGGTGGGGAAAGGAAGAGCAGAGAGAGGGAAGGAGGGAGGGGAGTGGGGTCTTGGTGTGTGCCACACCTTTTGGGGGCAAAACACAATTGTAAGAGGGACTTTACTCAACAAATGCAATCAGTGTAACATGACTTCTTGTACCCTCAACGAATCCCCAACAATAAAAAAAAAAAAAAGAAAAGTCCTGCATAGAGTTAAGCAAAGTTATATTTTGAGTTAAGTGAACAGAATCTGTGGCCAGCAAGCAGGGTCAGGTGGTGTTGCTATGCCTTCCTTGGAAGGTAATGGAGTCCTACAGGGGTCTGTAGTGAGGTAGCTATGGGCAATGGGTGCGGGGTAGAGGGAAATCCCAAAACTTATTTGGAAAATAAAGCAGAAATAACAGAAAAGAACTTTAGATTGAGCCTCAGATGAGGAAAACACAGCAAAAGAGAAAAATTCTTGTTAAAATCAGCAAGCGCATGCTAAAATTTGAAGGACAAACCAAAGGTTATTAGAACCATCCACTTAACAGCACCCTTATACGAGGTCCAGCAGAAACTCCAAGGCTGAGTGTAGATTCCTAATGAGATCAAGCTGTCAGACAGACTCAGCCACAGCCTTTCCACTTGGTGCTGGAAAATAACACGATAGTCTCAGATAAGCAACAGAAAAAACAAAGGTGAAATTGAACAGAAAAAAAATGAAAGATCTAACAGTGAGGTCAACTACTTCAAGTGCAAGAATACAGAACAGAAGTGATGTGGCGTAGCAGCAGTCTGTGAGACAACTCAGATTTGGTTTGGGGGAGATGAAAACTTCACAGGTGTGCTGCCTCATAGCAAGTGAACTTGTGGAACCCAAGTACTTGGAGCATCTGTATCACCACTTAGAATGATGGCTAGTACTTACCAGACCTGCGTTATGTGCCAGGTACTTGGCATCTCCCCTTTCATCTGCTGGGGTGGTAGCACAGGCTTAAAGCAGCCATTCTGCTGCAGAGTCTATCATGCTCTCTTGTCTTCACAAGGCAGGGGCCACATACTTGTGAGGGCTCCAGCTTCGAATGTAGTTGGATTAAATGATCCTAGCCACCCTGACCACCCTGTGCCTCTAAGTCCTGCTCTGTCAGCTGATGTGTGGACTTTGATGAGTCTTCCCTAAGACCATCTCCATTGTCTATAGAATTAGGAATCGAATCAGTCTTAAATATTTGTTAGCTGCTGAATTCTTCACATGAAATCTTGCTAAAGCTGCTCTGATTGAAGAGTAGCGAGAGCCCACCCTGCCCCAGTTAGTTGCCCACCTCATTCCCCTTTCTGTGGTTGCCCCAAGGCTCCTACTCCAGATTCTAATGAACACATCTGAAATCCACTGAGCTGGACTGTTTCCAGGATCTCTTCCAAATGTATGATTCATCACTCCCTGGTCTACACGTTATCAAAGGCTCACAAATTTAGCAAAATTAAAGTTGGCTCTTGAACATTCAGAGTAAGCTCTATGGGTATAAGTTAAAATTATCACTCCCTCCTTTCTTTCCACAGCCTGGGGAGAAAGCTAGTGGCACAACTATTATGGGAGATACTTGTAAAAATGATGGTTTTGCATCCTAGAAAAGTAATTAGCTTGGAAGAGCAGCCAGTTATCAGCGATTTGCCACAGAGAAGCATCAATGAAATATATGGCCAAAAGATAACATTCATTTCTTAGAGACAGTGCATAGAGCAGGTGTCAGCAAATTTTAGTCCTATACCTTTTGGGAGGATGGGAGTAATAGCTTCATTGAGATATAATTCGCATGCTATCCAATTCCTCTATTAAGGATATTCACTTCAATTTTTTTAGTATATTCAGAGAGTCCTGCAACCATCACCACAATCAATTCTAGAACATTCTTATTACACCAAATAGAAGCCCCTTACTTTTCAGTGGGCACTCTAACCCCACCCCCTGACCTACCCCTTGCCAACCAATGCTGGGCAAACACTAATCTATTTCCTGTCTGTGTAGATTTGCCTATTCTGGACATTTCATTTAAATGTAATGATACAATAAGATGCTTTGTGACTGGTTTCTGTCACTTAGCATACCATTTTCAAGGCTCAACCATGTTGTAGCATGCAAGAGTATTTCTCTCTCTCTCTCTCTCTTTTCTTAATAGTTTTGAAATGTACCATTGCATCATGCACAATAGGTGGAGTCCCCCCAAATACCCTCCCTCCTTCCACCTTTCCCCTCCCCTCCCCTCTGCCTCCTCTTGCCTTCTACTTTCTGGACTATAGTTATGTTTTACCATTCATACAAATGTGCAGGTGATTATATATTGATTTCATAGTAGTATTGAGTACATTGGATACTTTTCCCCCCCATTCTTGAGATACTTTACTAAGAAGAATATCTTCCACCTCCATCCAGGTAGACATAAAAGATGTGATGCCTCCATCTTTTTTATGGCTGCATAGTATTCCATGGTGTACCTATACCACAATTTTTTAATCCATTCATGGGTTGATGGGCACTTGGGCTGTTTCCATGTCTTGGCTATTATGAATTGGGCTGCAATAAACATTCTGGTGTAAATGTCTTTGTCGTAAAATGATTTTAGATCATCTGGGTATATACCTAGTCCAGGAATTGCAGGATTGAATGGTAGTTCTACTTTTTGTTCCTTTGAGTATTCTCCAAACTTCTTTCCAAAAAGGTCATATTATCTTGCATTCCCACCAGCAGTGCAGAAGTGTTCCCTTCTCTCTACATCCATGCCCACATCTGTAGTCTTGGGATTTTGTTATGTGGGCTAGTCTTACTAGAGTTAGATGATGTCTCAAAGTGGTTTTGATTTGCATTTCTCTGGTGATTAAAGATGATGAGAATTTTTTCACGTGTTTGGAGGTCATGAGCCTGTCTTCATCAGAGAAGTTTCTGTTCAAGTTTCTTGCCCACATAGAAATGAGTTATTTGTTCTTTTCTTATTGATTAGTGTGAGTTCTCTGTGTATTCTAGTTATCAGACCTTTTTCAGAAGCATAACCTGCAAAAATCTTCTCCCATTACTCACTGTCAGGCAAGAGTATTTCATTCCTTTACAGGGATGAGTAAACCAACCATGTTGTATGAACACACTACATTTGTGTTGATGGACATCAGGGTTTGTCCACCTTTTGGAGATGGAGCAAGTAATTGTCAATGGTCCAATGCTCCTCATCCACCACCATTTGCTATCACTGCCACAGGCAAGCAGGCTCTGTGCCCAGAGGGAGTTTATAGGAAAGAGGTTAAGAACCTTGGCTTCCTGACTAAACTCATTTATGACTGTATGCAATGTATCCTGGGGGAAGAAGCAAGCTTCCCCAGAGAAGCACCAGAGAAAGAAAAACCTTCCCTGTTTCTAAGGACGTGAGTGTAGAGAGTGAAAAGACCACTGAGCCTGGGGGGTTAGTGGGGTCCCTTCCTGGCAATGCTCTGGGGCTCTAGTGTGACCAGCAATCAGTGGAGGAGGGCCCTGGGTCAGTGGGCAATTTAGAAGTGAGATCTCTAGTAGAGATTGCAATTTAATTTCTCCCCTGAATATTGGCCTAGAGGCTCAGAGCTGTCATGTTGATCTGAAATTGCATTGAATGCTGAGTTTTGGGACTGATATTCATAATCAAAGAAACAGAAAAGACTACAGCAAAGTGTCTGAATAAATAGGTCTGTGATTAGCCGTCAGAAAAGCAGCTCCTAAATTCTCTCTATGAGGTAAGCAACAGCAGAAGGAAAATAAGTTAATTCAGAGAAACTCAGAATGGCAGTTGGTCTCTAATATCTAGGATGAGATTCAAGAAACTATCAGTGATGGCAGCTCCAATAACTAACCAGCATTCTGAAGGAGCTAAGGAAACTTCACTCCAAAATATAACCCCTTGGTATAAAGAATATTTTAAATTAAAGGCCATTTTGGATCAGAAAGCAGTGGCCTCTGTAAAAAACCTGAGTAACCTGATTTAGAATCAGAAAAGTTTGCTGACCTCCTTATCACATGCCAGTAGACTTAACTACAAGGTCATTTGAAGCACAATACCTGTCTCTCAGGTTAATTTACAAATCCATCTGTTTCCCTCCATCTACCCATCCCCCCAGGAACCACTTGCTACAGGTATACTTTCTAGTTTTTCTCCCCCCTCCCTTCTAAAAGGCATTTTTAAAAGCCACTGACTATCACTGAGACTTTGGGAAATCATTCTTATGTTTCCCCCCATGCTCATGGTATTTGAAAATAAACTTTTCTCTTATTAATCTACCATAACTGTGAGTTGAACTTTTCAGTGAACCAACCTAGGGAAAAGGGCAAGTTTCGCCATGATCCCTTCAGTTCAAAGACAAGACCCGAGCATGTCTTTCACATTAATTTTCTTTGTAATTTGCACTTTATCCTGAGCTTTATTGCTGCATTGCAGGCTTTTGTTGTTTAAAGAAGAGATTATAGAATAACAGCTACATGTTGTCTTGAAAACAGAAGTGTTTCAAGACATGTTTATATATATATAACATGTTTATATATATATGCATATATATATACATATATATATATGTATATATATATAAAATCTGATGACCATTTGCAATTCCTTTGCTCTATCATAGTGATGAATTTCTGTAATCACAGCTATTTCACTCTTGCCAAAACTTATTTCACAGTCAGTTTGCTGGCATCAAAGACCAAAAGAGGGTGGATAAATGTGAATTTGGAAGTAAATTTCAGTAATGTCTGAAGACATGCTTTTAACAGAAAATTCCCCTCCCACGGAGTCAAAATCATCACTTTTGTCCTTGCCACTAAAGGAGATTTTATTTCTTTATTTATATTTTTCTTTACCCAGGTCTTCTTACCTCTGCAGCTATATCACTATGACTTCCCTCCCCCCACAGTCTTCAGCTGCAGGGACTGCTTAGCCTCTCTCATTGACATACCAGTATGTGTCTTTGCACATAATGTTCCATTTGTTCCATCTGTTCACATAGGTCTTCCCTTCTAGGTTCACCCAGAGCACTTTATAGGTATTTTTATCTCTATAGACATTTTTCTGATAGAAACTACATTCTCTTTTTTGTAAAAAAGAGTCCATTGAACTAAATACTTTGCATATTCATTTTCAGAATTTTATGACAATTCTAAAAACAAATCAATTCTAAAAACGTAATGTGGAGACTATGAGATGTTAGGGCAGAGATGGCAACAAGAAGATCTTAGGGCAGGAGACCAGTCTGTCTTGTTCATTGTATCTCCAGTCCCTGGAATAGCATCTGATGCACAGCAGATGTTCAATAATGTTTGTTGAATGAAAAGGTGAAATTAAATAATTCAAATGTAAAGCTGTTGGAACTTTAAGTTATTTTGAACCTTGAGAAAAGTATAACTATGTGGCCTAGGTTATGTAGCATGTAGCTGCAACTTCTACTTTTTCTTCTAAATTATTAGAAATAACTGTATAATGCCAGAGATAATGCCCTTTCAGATCATTGCCCCTACTAATGGAATGTTAAAGCAATCTTCTTCTTCTTTTTTTTTTTGCAGTTTTTGGCCGAGGCTGGGTTTGAACCCGCCACCTCAGGCATATGGGGCCAGCACCCTACTCCTTCGAGCCACAGGCGCCACCAATCTTCTTGACATGTAAGAAAGAGTACCCAATCAAATTCCTTAACCTACAGTACTGGCCTTGTATAAAAATATTGAACCCTGTTAAACTTCTCCTTTTCTGCCCATATAAGTAAAACCTTAACTTTCCCTCTTAGGAACATGACCCCTTTTCTTGGGAATCTGTGTTTCCCAGATGACTATTTGTGAACTTTGTGCTCAGATAAACCTAATCATATTTTCTGACTCAATATTTAAAGTTGACAAAAAAATGAAAACCTACCCTTTACTCTATACTATTGCTTTTACTCTATACCCCTCTGTATCATTTAGGGGTCATGAAAGACCATAGTAGTATTTCCCTTTTTCTAAGCCTTCATTGTGAATGTTTTGCTTCATCCAATTGCCCTCTCCCTACTTCTCTTCTAGAAGAAGTCACATGACCTTAAGCATTTTGCAGACAGATGACAGGTAATAGAATCTGATTGTTATTATAGAAATACAAAGTTCAGTACCACGAGTTATCTGAGAGGACAGGAAAAACTATTAGAAAAGCATGCCTTTAGATTTCTCTACCTCATTAGTGTCCCAATGAGGGAAGTGTGTTTCCATCTTTGTGGCTTTTCTCGTAGCTCAAATTACCCTTCACTACTTAGATACCCATCACGCAACTAATGCACTTTATTAACATGCAGCAAACCAAGGAAAAGAATATTGTAACTTGTCAGGCACTTCAAAAGGAAGGAAATAATTTGCAGTCTTCAGAGCTACCCAGAAGCACATACTGCTCTTCATTAGAGAAAGGCAATTTTGGCAGGCATTATGTTGGCTCAACATTTTCTTAAACAAAACCTTGATGCTAATTTCTCCTTGGCTACCAAATTTATTATGACAATTAGTCTGCTCAGCATTTCACTTGCAAATAGCAACCCAACTTGAGAATTGTCCTACAGATCAGTTCCTGAAAACATGCAGGAAGGAAACTCCACAGGCAAATGGCATCAAAATATGAGTTTGGGAAGGTGTAACAGTGGAAGGGAAGCTCAGCATAACTAGCTCCATTTTGCTTCTGATCCCCTGTGGTAACATCCCATAGGTTAAACTTAGTACTAACATGAAGCCAGTAGACAAGAGAAAAACTCAATTAAATTCAAGTTGGAGGGGGAAAAGAAGGAGAGGGATTGGTGTGCTCTCACCTAACAGGCACAAGGTAGGGTATAGGGTACGTGGCACCTGGGTGAGGTGCACAACTTTACAACAGGGACTTTACCTAATAAATGCAAACAGTATAACCTGATCATTTGTAACCTCATATTTATCTGAAATTTAAAACAAAAATGAAATTCTAGAAAAAATATTTGTGCTGAGTTCTGAACTTGGGGTAGAAAAAAGATTGACAGTTATCCCTTTTCCAAAATTAATTCCCAGGAAGATAAGAAAGGTATACACACAGTAACAATACTATGCTAAAGATTTTTTAGAAACATCCTGACCCTCATCCTCCAAAGTTAACTGATGAAGAGCAAAAATGTTCTATAATCTCCTCAGACCCTCACTGATGCCCAGATGTCCACTGTCCTCAGTTACCTCTTGTGACCCAATCCCTTTCTTCCCCTTAAGATAAAAAGGAGCCTAAAGTTCATACAGACTTAAGATGGTTCTTTGAGACATTACTCTCCCATCTCTCCTGGTTCTTAGGCTCTCTGAATAAAAATCACTTTTCTTGCCCCAACACCAGGCTGATACAGGGTTCCCTCCCTCCATTCAGGGCTGGACAGGGAACCCTCATTTCCTAGGCCTGGGCAGTTTCATATAAACCGCATGGGGCCTCTTCTCAAGGGAATACCCTGCCATTTTGCCCAAAGCTGAAAGGAGTGCATTCATTCATTTGCTAATATACTCATTAACAGTGAAAAGGTCTCTCATCTACCAAATCCTGGCCAAATGTAATTCCCAAGACCTGATATCCCCTAGACAAAGAAACGCATAGAGACGTCCCACTTGGGTTTTTCCCTCTGCCAGAAGTTCTGGTGATTTTTATTCTTTCTGTATTCCTTTCTATCTAACAAATCCTATCTTACCACTGATTTGTGATCCATGGGTTCATTGGTAGAATCCCTGAGATCAGGGACCTACTATGGAAGGAAATTCCAATATCATTGATTCTCAGATTACTGTCTTGTGGGGAATGATACAAGCACTTGACCATGGTTACAAAGGGATACATGGGCAGGTCTCTAGCTCTCTTTTTGGCAGTTTCTGCTCCCCAATTCTTCATCTAATGTCAGGAAGTATACTCCCAAATCATTCCTTTATGCCCTTCTAACATTTTACCCCAAACCCACTTCCCCCTTTCCTATGCCAATTTCAGCCCAGCAGTGGGTTCAGTGGTCAGTGTGGGAGGCACTATTCTCATTTTCCATGATCCTCTGTCCCAGCCCTAAATTACTCTGATTGTCAGCAGTTAAATTCACAAATTGGGTATATCTCCCTGGATGGTTATTGAGACTTATACTCAGTTAGGACCAAGACAACAGGGAGCAATGGAAGCCAGGGTAGAATACACAAGACCAACCAATGTTCCCAAGTAAAATTCATCAGTCTAAGCTCAGAGTTAGTCCATAAGCCAAGAAATCTCAATCAAGCCATCTAACTTCTCTTATTTTCCTTTTTTCCTCAACTAAAACATGGGGAAAACAAAATACAGCCTTGCTCTTTTGTTATGAGAACCACAATGAAACATGATGTTTAGTAACTGGGCAATGTCATTAGCTAAGGATGCTGCTAAGTGTAGCTTTCGTAAGTTAATTGGTGATCAAAGAACGGTGCTCATTCTGTCCTATATAGTGCATTTTAGGAAATGAGGAATGATTTCCTCATTTCCTCAAATGATTTTATGGTATATTATTCATATACCATAAAATTCACTATTTTAAAGGGTATAATTCAATTGTTTTTAATAAATTCACAAGGCTATGCAAACATCAGCAATATTTAATTCTAGTACGTCCAAAAAGAAATCTTATACCAATTAACAGTCACTCCCAATTCCCTCCATCCCCTTAGCTATAGGCAATTTCAGTCTTTATGGATTTGCCTATTCTGCACATCTCTTATAAATGGAATCATATAACATTTGACCTTCTATTTTTTCACTTAGCATAATGTTTTCAAGGCTCATTCATGTTGTACTTCAAAGCATGTATCAGTACTTCCTTTCATTTTTATATCTGAATAATATTCCATCATATGGACAGAACACATTTACTTTATTTGTTCATCAGTTGATGGACATTTGGCTATTGTGAATAATGTTGCCAAGAATATTCATTTACAAGTTTTGTGTAGATGTATAGTTCCATTTCCTCTCAGACTATACCTAGGAGTGGAATTGCTCGATTATATGGCAGTTCCATGTTTAACTTTTTGAAGAATTGCAAAAGTCTTTTTCGGTAGCACCTGCACCATTTTAACATTCCTGCCAGCAGTATGGGAGGGCTCCTATCTCTCCACATCCTCACCAGGTTCACTGACTGTTAAAAGGTGATTTCCTTTAGTTTATAAAACATTTCCAAGCCTAGAAATTACATCTTTTTCTTTCTTCTTCCTCTCCTTCATTTCTGTTCCTCTTCTTTCCCTCCCTCCCTTCCTTTCTTTCTCCATTCTCCTATCTTCTTACAAAATCTCTTCCCAAATAAAACTTAAGCACTATTTAAGCAACTCCAATTCTCACTGGACTGTAGTTGGAAAAGGAGGGAAATTTTTGTAGCTAATGCAGCTCAGCAATTTTCCTTAAAGTTAATGTGACTGAATGACCTGCTCAAAAAATTAGCTACTTTGTCAACTCTGCTGCAGTCCCCCCAAAAAGAGAAAGATGCCATTTGAAAATCTACACTTCACTCTCTCCCAGCAGAAAATTACCAATTTTCTTTTTAAGACCCTTGAACAACTAAGCCTGGATATGTGGGAAGGGGGTTGATGTCTTTAAACACCTACAGAAGAAGGAGTCTAACCCCTGAATGTGGTTTCCCCAAGATGTTGAGTATCAGGAATGGGAAAATTTCAAATCTTACAGAGGGTCGAGTGTCTGGTATGGGGGCAAATGTAAGGGTCCCTGGGGAACATTAGTGAGGGTCACTCTGGCTAACCTGGCATACAGGGGTGTTGTCTACTTTGATTAAAGCCACCTACCTGCATAAATTCCAGTAGTGACAATAATAGATTGAAATCCCTGGCCTCAAGACAACTCTTCCCCATTATCTTAATATTGAGCTTAATAGAAACTTTGAGAAGTAGAGCTCAGGGCTGGATTCCATTTCTAAAATAAAGGAGTCATCTTGCCACATGAACATTACGAAGCACTTCACACTTGTTTACATCTGCAGAGCTTGTGGAAAACATATCATCCTCCTCCTTATGTTTTAAAACACAACAAAGGTTCAGAGTGTTTAAGAAATTTGCAAACTTTACATAATTAGCAAGTGTAAGAGCTGGAATCACAGGTAGGTGGAGTGAAAAACAAACACTTTTTCCTGCCAGTCTAGCCATAGGATTCTAGAGCATCCAATCTACAATTTAAAGCTGAAGGCAATTGGGAAAGAAAAGGACTCCCTGTCAAGCAGCTGGTTCCTCTGGCCTGCATTTCCCTTTCTCCCTCCTTGCAATTCAATGGGTTGTTTGGTTGTCCTCCCTTAAAAAGACCCTCTTGGAACATATTTGCACCCAAAGGATAGCTAACTTCATAAGAAGAGAGATTATAAGTAAAGGAGCCAAGGAAATTTCACCCCAAAATGTGACTCCTTGTTATAAAAATATTTTGAATTAAAGTCCATGCAAGACCAGGAAGCATTGAAAGGGGCTTTTCCTCTATCTGCATAAATCAGACTGACCTAATCAAAAGATCAAAAGGGACAACTGACTTCCTTTCCTCTCAATATACTGCAGGAAAGAACATCAAGAAAACTAGTGTAGCTGAAATTTCTCTGCAGATCCTTGATCTCAAGGTTCAAAGAATGAAACCACAGACCATTCAAGTAAGCTCAAGGACATAGTTTATTGAAAGATAAAAGAGATAGATAAGAAAGAGGAAAACAGAACTTCTGGCAATGGCATGGGTAGCCCAAGTGGGCAGCCCACATGGGCTTCTGTCTAGAGGGTAATATACTGCTTTTCCTATCCTGTAGGCAGGGGTGTATGGGAGATATATGTATGTATGGAACATGTCACAATTAGCCAGGGGATGGCAGGCAGAAAATAATCCTAAAATGAGAAAAGGGATGTGGTCCTTGCAGTCCCTGACCCAGGCAAGGCACCAGCTGAGACCAAACAGGCTGCTTTTTTGGTGACCTTGCTTGAGTCCAGAGAATGCAGCCTGGAAAGGGCTTGTTTGTGCCTAGAGAAGGAGTCTGTGATGAGACTGATTTCTGAGCTTATCCAGGCCTAGAAAATGGGAGTTCCTATCCAGCCATAAAGGGGGAACCCTGTATTATTAGCCAACCTGGTCCAAATCATTCTAAACACAATGCCTGTCTCTCATATTAATTTACAAGTCACTCTGCATCCTCCCTAGCAACCACTTATTGCACCCATGTTCCTCATTTTCCCCCTTCTAAAAGGGAAGTATAAAAAATATCTGACTGACATCAAGATGTTGAGGTAATCACTCTTGTGATTTTCTCCATATACATGGTATTTGGAAATAAACATTTCTCTTATTAATTTGCCTTAGTTGGGATTGATCTTTCCACATACTTTGGGGGGGAAAGAGCAAGTTTGCCCTTGCCCCTACAGTTTGATGCAGACAACAGGATCTAAAAGCAGTTCTACTCTTCTGAAAGCCACAGTGAGGAAAATTAGAACTCTGACCGGCCAGTAACATGGTAAGATTCCTCACTTACCAGTGTTGATGGAAAAGAAGCCCCTGTGAAATAATTTAAAGAGGTTTATTCTGAGCCAAATTTAAAAACAATGTCCCAGGGCAACACCCAAGAAGACTTGAGCACAAGGTGATGATTTGAAGTCTGCTATGCAGTTGGCATAATTTGAAAATCTTGTTTCTAAATTTCTTCTGACATTCCTATTATCAAAAGACCTGTACTATCAGCTAGATTGTATACTGGGTCGAACATGTGCCTATGGCCCTTTTTTTAACTTTTTGATTTGCATTTATCTCCCATCACAAGAAACATATGTGTGAATGGAGATTCCTTAGGAAAAGACAACATTAATATATAGTTAGTACTTCCTTGGGATCTATAGTACCTCTGACCAAATTATTTCCCAGTGCAGTCAGTAAATTTCATCAAACCTCTGGAGAAAACTGGTCTCCCAAAGACCTTTTTAGCACTCTAAATTGATTTGACTTTATAAATTTACCTCCAGATTTAGACTTTTCTTACTGTTTGGTCATTGTCTACATGATTTGTCAGCAGATTGAATTCTATCCAACTAGGCTGCTAACACTACAACAGTGGTAAGAAAATTATTAACTGAAATTATTTTTTGTTTTGGTATTCCTTTATGGACTGAGTTCGATCAAGGGACTCACTCGCTTGCAAAGACTCTGGGGTACTCATCAGAATTTCATAACCGATGTCATTCCCAATACTCATGACAAGGGGAACATAAAAATCTAGAAATAAAAATGACTTTGAAAAAAGCCTTTCAAGACACTAGACTTAAATGGCCAGAAGCATTACCTTTGGTCCTTACAAAAATCCAGAATGCTCCAATTGTTTAACCACTTTTGAAATAGTGTTCTCTCACCCTATGCCCGCTGACACCTATAAACCTATTCCTAGACTGACTGAAGACTATGGGGATTTAAGTGGACAATTTGATACCATGACTAGCTACATACAGATGCTAATTCATATGCTTGGAGCATGTTATCACCTGGTGAAAGAAGCATGGCCTCCATCAAATGACAGTTCTTGTCATTCTGTTTGACTAAGAGATTGTGTGGGAGAGATTTAGAGGAAGATACTCACTGTCACCCCACTGGAAAGCGCCTTATGAAGTACACAGTTAAACACCTACACTGCCATAAAAACAAAAGAAAAATCCTACTGGATTCATGCAAGCCACAACAAATTATACCAAGATGATTGAATAACTCCTATAGATGATCTGAAAGTAAGGATTTCCAGGGCCAATTCCCAAGCCCTGAAAACAGATAGGTTCGTGAAGTAGACATTTTTTCCCCAAAACTGCAGTTCAAGAAACCTCATTCTTTCACCTATAAATCCCTTTTTGTTTTTTAATCTCCTCTTTCAAATAGTCCTTTTTAAACACTTCTTTTAAGCCTCCCCTTCAACAACTGTACATTAGAAGCACTTCAATCTATCCCATTCTTTCTTTAATCTTTCAAACTCTGCCTTGCTTTTACCAAACCTTACTGTTTTTCTAAAAGATCAGGCACAGACCCAGGATCTAGATATAATATTATATTTTAAAAACACACTTTTACATCACAATTCTAAGTTCTTTCTGGTGCTAAGGGTTGTTTGCCCACCATTTAGAACTCATGAGATTAAAAAGACAGTTTTAAATCTCTACATGGTACTGGCACAAGGTTTCCAAATCACTGTGAAGGGAATTCTAGGAAAATGGCTGACTAGTAGCAACCCTCGACAGAGGCTCCTGACCAGAGTAAGAAAAACTGGACAGAATCAGACTCTATGCAGCCAGAGGTGGGGAGCTGAGCCAAGAAAGAAGTTTGCAAGCTGTGACTCCAAGGAAGAGCATTCAAGGAAACAAATTATAGGTATAAAGCCTATCAACTAGAGGACAGGAGACCCCTACCCCAAGCAGGAGACCTGCTGCAGGCTCTCTGCCAGTGAGCAGGGAACAAAAGACCTCTCTTTTTACCTCACTGAAGAGAGCCATTAAACACCAGGTCTCTTTCTCCAGGGAGGTCCCATTTATGAACCTAGACACCAGCCCACCAGGCATAAAATTGAACAAATATTTTCCCCCACAATTCCAAACTTCTAGTCCACCCTTCCCTCCTCACATGGCAGTCTGAAGTTCTACCCCTTGCACAGCACAGAGTGCTTGGTCTTTTCCTGAGAGATCTGGGCATAGTGTGGACTGCCAAACATCAGGACAAAATCTGTGACTAGTGGGAAAGAAAGAGGATGTGGGAAGAAAGGGGCACTCCACAGGAGGAGAAGCTGTCCCCTGGTTATGACTTTGCCTGGCCAGTGGTGGTGTTGACCCTCAGTTTGGGCTGTGCCTGGTGGGAAGGGTGCAGAACCGCTGGTGCTGAACCCACAAGCTAGAGAGAGGTTACCCAGGGTGGAACGAATTCACCAGGGGGGTTTGTCCCCAGCCCAGCTGGGCTAGTGAGCAGAGGCTTGCCAGGTGAGGACTGAGATCTGAGAGCAAGGGCGTGGTCCCCTGACTCCAAAAGAACCCTTGAGCAGAGGCTTCCTGGGTGTGGACTGAGATCTGTAGGTGTGGGCATGTTCCCCTGACTCCATCTGGGCAGGCGAGAAGAGGCTTGCTGGGTGTGAACTGAGACCAGTGGGCAGGGGGTGAGGTCCCTGGCTCCAACTGCACTGGTGAGCAGAGGAGCAGAGAAGCAAACACCAATATGGACTGAGTTTGGTGGGTGGGGGCATGGACCCCTGGCTCCAATTGTGCTGTTGGAGACCTTTAAATCCCTCTCTGTTGAGCAGGATTTGTACTGCCTAAGACAATTTGATTGGAACTTGTGTCTGGGGCTTTCCACCTGGGGTCACTCTGAGGTTGACCTTTGAATTTCTGTAGTGGAAAAGAACTGAAGGATGGTGGAAGGGCACTGCAGCTATCTGTATCTCTCCACAGCCAAGATTTAAACCAAATACTGTGGATTCTTAGGATAGGGTAGAAGTTGGCTGATATCAAAACAGAGCTAGCTTGTGTTATCTCACCAAATAGGTCCTTAGAGTCTCTGGCCAAAACTCTGAAAGGAGCCTTTGTAAGGTTGTAGGGGATAAGCCACAATCACAAAACCTAGTGCTTTTGTAAGGGGCTGATTATCTCTACTACCTGGGAACACCAATTCAATCTCACCCTACCAGTTCTAATAACTGAATGGCGGAAAATAAACATGATACATAACCAACAGAAGAACTCTGAAAACATGAATAACCAGAGTAGATCAATCCTCCCCATAAAAGGAATGACAAAGGAGATATAACAGAAGATGCCATGCATAGACAAATGGCTGAAATGTCAGAAATAGAATTCAGAATATGGGTAGCAAATAAGATGAATAGAATGGATGAAAAGTTAGAAATTGAAATGCAAAGAGTAGTTCTAAAGTTGTCTCAAGAAAATGATGAATTCAAAGACAAAGTCACCAAAGATATGGACACAATCAGACAAGAGATAGCAAAGCTCAAGGCAATGAAAAAGTTATTTGAGGAGCTCCAAAATATAGTAGAATCCCTCAGTAATAGAGTTGACCAGGCAGAGGAAAGAATCTCTGAAATTGAAGACAAAGCTTTTGAACATTCCCACATGCTCAAAGAGGCAGACAAATGGAGACCAAAAACTAATCATTCCCTGATTAGTTGTGGGACCACTCCAAAAGATCAAACATTCACCTTATAGGAATTCCTGAAGAAGAGGATGGTCCTAAAGGTACAGATGCTCTACTCCAAAAGATTATGGAGCAGAATTTCCCAAGCATTGTAAGAGATACAGAAATTCAGATAGTAGACATTTTCAGAAGCCCAACAAGACTCAATCCAAATAAAGCATCTCCTAGACACATTGTGATTAACTTTGCCAAAGTTAAGATGAAAGAGAAAATTCTGCAAGCAGCCAGACATAAGAAAAGCATCACCTACAAAAGGAGAAATAGCAGAAAGATTGCAGATCTCTCAGCTGAAATGTTACAAGCCAGAAGAGCATGGTCATTGACTTTCAATATCCTGAAACAAAACAACTTTCAGCCTAGGATCCTATATCCAGCTAAACTGAGTTTATTTTTTCTTTTTTTTTTGCATTTTTAAAATTTTTATTTTGACAAAGATGAACTTGTTTTCAAAAGCTAAAAATAGATTAGTCTAAAATTAGACTTTTCACACTATTTTGAGAGCCCACAAAACATATGTTCTCACTGACAAGATCTGCGTCAATTTTCCCCCAACCAGAATTACCATTTCTTGCTTTTAAGTCATATGTGGGCACAGATTCTACTGCCTGGTAAATGACAGCTGATGTGTCAATAGAAGATTCTTGAAGGGAATCTTAAGAGAAGGGAAAGATATATTCAGAAATATATTTTTATTCCTTTTACCTACTACAAGGATATTACTTAACAAAATATTCTTCTAGTCCCTACATTAGTAGACGCCGGGAAGAATTACCTTCTCTCATACCATGGAAGAGCAGTTGAGGGTGGAGGGCCTCTGTCATACCATATCACAGTTGTGTCTCATTTTTCCAACATCCCCAGAAAAGGTACCATTTGATAAGAGACAATATTGCAAACAACTAAAATCTGTGCTTTCTTTTTTTGTGATGAAGAAATCAAATACTTTAATGAAATACACATGTTGAAGAAATTTGCAATAACTAAACCAGCTCTCCAGGATATTCTCAGACCCATCCTCCACAATGACCAGAAGAATGCTCTATCACTAAAGTAAACTCACTCAGAAATTTGTGAACAAAACCCAACTTCCAACTTCCACAATGGTGAAAGTATTAAAAATGTCCACTGGATATTCGAAAAACATAACACCCAAAACACTACTAGGCTTATCAATTTTCTCAATTAATGTGAATGGTTTAAATTGTCCTCTAAAGAGGCACAGGTTGACTGATTGGATACATAAACTTAAACCAGATATCTGTTGCATAAAAGAATCTCTTCTTACTTTGAAGGATAAAAATAGAGTCAGTGTGAAGGGATGGACATTTACAATCCAGGCAAATAGAAATCAAAAGAAAGCAGAGGTTGCAATTTTATTTGCAGATACAATTGGCTTTAAACCAACCCAGATAAAGAAAGATAAGGATGACCACTACATATTTGTCAAGAAAAACATCCAAAATGGAGAGATTTCAATAATTAACATTTATGCACCCTACCAGAATGCTCCTCAACGTATAAAGCTAACCCTAATGGACATGAACAACTTGATATCTTTTTTTTTTTTTTGAGACAGAGCCTCAAGCTGTCACCCTGGAGGGAGCACCATGGCATCACAGCTCACAGAAACCTCCAATTCCTGGGCTCTAGCGAGTCTCTTGCCTCCGCCTCCCAAGTAGCTGGGACTACAGGCGCCCGCCACAACACCCGGCCATTTTTTGTTTGCAGCTGTCATTGTTTGGTGGGCCCAAGCTGGATTCGAACCTGCCAGCTCAGGTGTAAGTGGCTTGCGCCTTAGCCCGTTGAGCCTCAGGCACCAACAACTTGATATCTTCCTGCATTTTATAGTAGTTGGAGATTTTAACACCCCTTTGACAGTTTTGGATAGATCCTCCAAGAATAAACTAAACAAAGAAATATTAGACTTAAACCTGACCGTAAAACAAATAGACTTAACAGACATACACAGAACCTTTCATGTCAATAAAACTGAATATACATTCTTCTCATTAGCCTATGGATCATCCTCCAAATTTGTTCATATCTTAAGACACAAGTCTAAACTCAACAAATTTAAAAGAATAGAAATTATTCCTTGTATCTTCTCAAATCGCCATGGAATAAAAGTTGAACTCAACAGCAACAGGAATCTTCATACTCAAACCAAGTCATGGAAACTAAATGGCTGAATGATAGCTGGGTCAAAAATGAGATTAAGAAGGAAATCACCAAATTTTTGGAACAAAATGTTAACGAACACACAAATTATCAAAACTTGTGGGATACTGCAAAGGCAGTCCTAAGAGTGAAGTTTATAGCATTGGAAGCCTTCATCAAGAAAACAGAAAGAGAGAAAACCAACAACTTAACGGATCATTTCAAGCAAGTAGAAAAGGAAGAACATTCCAACCCCGAACCCAGCAGAAGAAATGAAATAACCAATTAGGGCAGAATTAAATGAAATAGAAAACAAAAGAATCATTCAGAAGATCAACAAAACAAAAAGTTGGTTTTTTCAGAAGATTAATAAAAATTGATAAAACTTTGGCCAACCTAACCAGAAACAGAAAAGTCTCTAATATTTTCTATCAGAAACAGTAAAGGAGAAATAACAGACACCTCAGAAATTAAAAAATATCCTCAATAATTACTACAAAAAACTATTCCCAGAAATATGAAAATCTGAAGGAAATGGACCAATACCTTGAAGCACACCACCTTCCTAGACTCAAACAGAAAGAATTAGAAATAATGAATAGACCCATATCAATCACTGAAATAGCATCAATAATACGAAATATCCCCAAAAAGAAAAGTCTGGGATCAGATGGCTTCACATCTGAATTCTATCAAACCTTTCAAGAGAAACTAGTACCTATATTATACAACCTTTTCCAAAGCATAGAAAAAGAAAGAATACTTACCAATGCATTCTATGAAGCAAATATCACCCTGATCCCCAAACTAGGAAAGGATCCAACAAAGAAAGAAAATTATAGACCAATATCATTAATGAATGTCTATGCAAAAATATTCAATAAGATCTTAGCAAACAGAATTCAACAACACATCAAAAAAATCATACACCATGATCAAGTTGGTTTTATTCCAGGGTTACAGGGTTAGTTCAATACTCAAATCTATAAATATAATACATTACATAAATAAAATACAAAACCAAGTCCATATGATTCTCTCAATGGATGCAGAAAAAGGTTTTGAGAATATCCAGCATCCTTTAATGATCAGAACACTTAAGAAAATAGTCATTGAAGGGACATTTGTTAAACTGATAGAGTCCATCTACAGCAAAACCCCAGCCAATATCATATTGAATGGAGTAAAATTGAAAACATTTCCACTCAGATCAGGAACTAGGTAAGGATGCCCATTGTCTCCAATGATACCCAACCTAGTAATGGAAGTCTTAGCTATTGCAATCAGGCAAGAAAAGGCAACCAAGGATATCTAAATGGGGTCAGAGGAGATCAAATTCTCACTCTTCTTGATGATATTATCCTATACCTGGAAAATCCCAGGGGCTCAACTACAAAACTCTTAGAAGCAATCAAGAAATACAGCAGCGTCTCAGGATACAAAATCAATACTTACAAATCAGTAACTTTTATATATGTCAACAATAGTCAAGCTGAAAATATAGTCAAAGACTCTATTCCTTTTACAGTAGTGCCAAAGAAGATGAAATACCTGTGAATTTATCTAACAAAGGATGTGAAAGATCTCTATAAAAAAAATTACAAATCTCTGAGAAAAGAAATAGCTGAAGATGTTAACAAATGGAAAAACATACCATGTTCATGGTATGTTCATGGCTGGGAAGAATCAACATTGTTAAAATGTTCATAATACCAAAAGCAATCTACAGATTTCATGAAATTCCTATTAAAGCACCATGGTCATACTTTAAAGAGCTTGAAAAAATAGTGCTTCATTTTATATGGAATCAGAAAAAACCTCAAATAGCCAATACATTACTCAGAAATAAAAACAAATCAGGAGGTATCACATTACCAAAATTTAGGCTATACTACAAATCTATAGTGATCAAAACAGCCTGGTACTGGCACAAAAACAGGTATGTAGATTTATGGAATGGAATAGAGAACCAAGAGATGAACCCAGCAATTTATCATCATTTGATCTTTGATGCCTATCAAAAACATTCAGTGGGGGAAAGATTCCCTATTTAACAAATGGTGCTGGGTGAACTAGCTGGTGACCTGTAGAAGACTGAAACTGGACTCCCACCTTTCACTATTAACAAAACTTGATTCTCACTGGATAAAAGATTTATACTTAAGATATGAAACTATAAAAATACTAGAAGAGAGTGCAGGAAAACATTTGAAGAAATCAGCCAGAGAGGGGCAGTTCCTGTGGCTCAAAGGAGTAGGGCACCAGCCCCCCCATATACCAGAGGTGGAGGGTTCAAACCAATACCAAAACTGCAAAAAAAAAAAAAAGAGAGAGAGAGAGAGAGAGAGAGAGAAAGAAAGAAAGAAAGAAAAGAAATTGGCCTGAGAGAATATTTATGAGGAGGACACCCTAGGCAATTGAAGCAACACCAAAAATACATTCTTGGGATCTGATCAAACTAAAAAGCTTCTGCACAGCCAAGAACACACTAAGTAAAGCAAGCAGACAGTCCTCAGAATGGTAGAGGATATTTGCAGACTATACTTCTAACAAAGGTTCGATAACCAGAATCCACAGAGAACTCAAACTTATTAATAAGAAAAGAACAAGTAATCCCATTTCACTGTGGGCAAGGGACTTCAACAGAAGCTTCTCTGAAGAAGATAGGCGCATGGCCTACAGACACATGAAAAAATGCTCATCATCTTTAATTATCAGAGAAATACAAATCAAAACCACCTTGAGATATCATCTAACTCAAGTAAGACTGGCTCACATAACAAAATCCCACAACTACAGACACTGGCATGGATGTGGAGAGAAGGGAACACTTCTCCACTGCTGATGGGAATGCCAGCTAATATGACATTTTTGGAAAGAGGCTTGGAGAATATTCAAGGAACTAAAAGTAGAACTACTGGTCAATCCTGCAATTCCTCTACTAGTTGTATACCCAGATGATCAAAACTTATTTTACAACAAAGACATTTGCATCAGAATGCTTATTGCAGCCCAATTCATAATTGTCAAGACATGGAAATAGCCCAAGTGCCCATTGACCCATGAATGGATTAACAAATGGTGTTATATGTACACCATGGAATACTATGTAGCCATAAAAAAGATGGAGACTTCACATCTTTTATGTTTACTTGGATGGAGCTGGAAGATATTCTTCTTAGTAAAGAATCTAAAGAATAGGGGGAAAGTATCCAATGTACTAAAAACTACTATGAAATCAATATATAATCACCTACACATTCGTACAAATGGTAAAACATAACTATAGTCCAGAAAGTAGAAGGGAAGAGAAGAGAAAGGGGAGGGGAGGGTGGAGGTGGGACGATGGAGGTTATTTGGGGGGACCTCATCGGATGTGCATGATGCAATGGTACTTTTCAAAACTATTAAGAAAAGAGTATAAATGTGATGGATGTGTTAATCACTTCAGTGTAAGCATTTCACATTGTTTATCAAATCAGTACACTGAACCCTATAAATGCATCAATGTACACAGTTATGATTGAATAAAAACAGAAAAATTTTTTAAAAATCACTGTGCAAGCATTAGAAGCACTTCAATTGGAGGTCAACACACTAGTCTCTGTTATATTTAAAAACTGCTGCATCCTGGATGACTTGACATTCCAACAGGGAGGAGCCTGCATGATTATTGGAGAAAATGCTTGCCACTCAGGGCAAGTAGAGACTGTGATCTATACTTTTTAAAACAAAAGATAAATATTCTCCATCAGATTAATGAAGACCTATATTCAAGAATGGGAGACTAGTTTGATGGGGTGGGGGGGAAATGTGCCTAGATCTATTCATTTCTACTTATTTACCCTCATTCTAATCTGTATTGACTACTAATTCGCTCTCGCTCTCTCTCCACAGCTACTGACTCAGCTTTTAATATGTGAAACTTCTAGGGAAGTTCCAGACAGAGTGCATGAAGGGCCTAAGGAATTTTTACCCCAAATTATGACTCTTTGGTATAAAAATTATTTTGAATCAAAGCCCATTCAAGATCAGAAAGCATTGGAGGAGGCTTTCCCTCTAGCTGCATAAACCAGAATGACCTGATCAAAAGATCACAAGGGGCAACTGACTTCCTTTCTTCTCCCTGCTATATCAAAATATTGTAGGAAATAAGATCAAGAATGCAAGCAGATCTGGCCCAAATCATTTCAAACACAGTATCTGTCCCTGAGGTTAATTTACAAGTCAATCTGTTTCTCTCTATATCTATTCATGCTCCCTAGCAACCACTTGTTGCACCTGGACTCTCATTCTCTCACCTCTTCTCAAAGGCAAATAAGGTAATAAAAATATCAGGCCATCATTGAGATATTGAACTAATCACTGTTATGATTCTCCCCATGTACCTGGTATTAGGAAATAAACATTTCTCTTATTAGTCTGCTTTAATTGTGAGCTGATCTTTCCATGAACTTTTGGGGGGAAGGAGCATGTTTTTTCTCACCCCAACATAAGCAAGTTGTTATGTCATTTTTATAGCATCAGGAAAATGCAATGCACCAGGGCAAGAGCATACACTCTCCTATGTGCTCTTCAAACAAAGAGCAATCTTCAATTATTCCTGTAACTATTCATCAACTTTGACTGTACATTTTAATTTTGTCTAGAATTTTATTTCATCTCTTACTTTTTAAAAAGCATTCTAACTTTCCCAATTTTCTCTCTCTTTTTTGAGGCCAGAAAGATGCAGTCATTTTTAAAATTACATAGCTTCATTCATCATTTTCTTAATTCACTTTTCTTTTGCCTAAGCAAAAAGCCATCTGGCAGGATCCTGACCATGAGAAAGAACATTAATCAAACCCCAAATTTTGAGATGATACATTTATAATGTAATGGCAAATTATTAATAACATCCTCTTCATGAAGCAGAATCAGACATTAACACAAAAAAAAATTGAGGAGAGAAATACAGGAGAAAGAGTCTGATTGTACTAAAATGAAATGTAAAATTAACTTTGTTAGAAAGATGAAAATTTTTTCCTAAAAATTTGCATCTTTCCATAATTATTTTATCTTCTATTGGCATATCCTAGAATTGATAAACCTGTTTTTATTTAGTAATTAAGTTTTAATATTTCCTTTTTAATTTCCTTTTGAATTTTCCTCAGCTCATTTCTGAAAGTTCTTAATAAGATTTAGCCCTCATGTTTATTCAAGGAAAGACAGAGATTACAGTTGGGACGTATTACACATAAGAGGGACTCACTAGATAAAGACACTATTTGAACAACCAAGTTGGGAAAATTCCCATTAGAAATGTATTCTTAATTATTTAATTATATCATCTTACACTACAACAATTTTTATAACACCTTCAAAAGAGTCATGAATTAATCAATATTCTTTCTGTTGCAAGTGACAACAACCCAACTTAAAATAGGTTAAACAAGAGAAAAAATTTACTGATCCATGGAATTGGGAGGGAGAGTTTTTTTGAGAAATAAAAATTTCATCTTTTTTCTCTACCTCCTTCTTTTTGTGGATTCATTTCTTCCTTCCTCCCTTCTTCTTGTCTTCCTCTGATTTACTCTAAAACCTCTTCCCAAGTGTTATGGACTGAGTGTTTGTGTACCACCCCCTGCTCAGTTTGATATGGTAAAGCCTGATCCCCCAGTGTAAAAGTATTCAGAGATGAGGTCTTTGGGAAGTAATTAGGTTTATATGTAAGTTGTAAGGGTGGAGTGCCCATGATGGGAATGGTGTCCTTATGCATACAAACTGGAAGAGAAACCAAAGCTTGCTCCTACTCTCACACATTTCCTCAAGCTCTCCCTCTCTCATGTGAGGGCACAGTGTGAACATGGCCATTTGCAAACGAGGGAGAGAGCCCCCACCAGACACTGACCTTACTGGCACCTTGATCTTAGATTTCTCAGCCTCTAGAACAATGAGATAAATATTTATTTTTTTAAGCTACCCAGTCTGTGGATTTCATTATAGCCACCAAGGCTGATTAAGACACCAAGATAAGTCACACTTCTTTACATGTTGTAGTAATTTAAGCAGTTGATATTTTCACTGGATCAGAAGTAGAAAGTATGAAAGTTAATGGATTTTACATAGAATGGCAATTTTTTAAAAGTTAATGTTTACAGCATTTAAGGAGGAGATTCAGAAACCTGGGTCTCATGAATTAGAACTAGGGAATAAACTTATGTCTTTCTCTTATATCACCTTATCTCAGCTCACTTTTGCATGTTGACAGACCTCATTACTTCCAAAGCAGACAAGTCTTTCCTTTCCTGGGTGGCAGGAACATGGTAATTGATAGTTTTTCAGTCCTACTGAGAAAAAAGAATATGTTTTTTCCAGTCATGAAAACTCAACATAATCCCAGGGAAGGCCTCTGATTGGCCCTACTCAGATGACACATGCATCCCTATGGCCAGAGAGGAAGTGGAAGGTTTTTATGTACATATCAAATTAGCTACACAGTCCACAACAAATGTATAACACAAAATTTTAGAATGTAAAGAATCTTAGATATATCCCCACATTTTCCTGGTAACTCGCTGGCCTTTATACACATGTCCCCATTGCCATTTCAAACTCTGCAATAAGCCACACCACTTTAATGGACCCCGAACAGCCTTCCTACGCACCCACTGCTACGCAGCTTGAGAAATTGTTTATGTTAAAATGACAGAACTTACTATAGCCTTCAACAAAAGTATTAATTTATAGCCTCATTCTGGGGTCTGAATGTTTGTGCTGGCCCCCCAGAAGATATCTATATATTGAAAGCTAATCCCCCAGTAAGATAGTATAGGGAGATGGTGACTTTGAGAGGTGATTAGAGCTTAAGAGTGGAGCCTACCTATACGTGATTGATGCCCTTATAAAAGAGGATCAAGAGAGTCTGTTAGCACTTTCCATCTATGAGGAATGGCCCTCAACAGACATTGAATTTGCTGGTTCCTTGATCTTAAAATTCCCAGCCTCAAGAACTGTAAGAAATAAATTTCTGTTGTTCATAAGCCACCCAGTTCATTACGATGTGTTTATTTAGCAGCATGAGCAGACTAAACCACCTTTTGTATTCCTTTACATTTCCACAAAATCTGGGTATTCTTATACCTTTTTTAATATGGCAAGTCATGTTGAATGTTTAGGCCTCTAGCAATATCATATATTGAGAGAGATTTCATCACAGAAGCTAATATTAAGAGAGCCCAGCCATTGCCACCTGATCCAGCTGCTTATTGTGGGTGGTGGGAATTAAACAAACCAACAGGCTCAGCACCTGTGGCTCAACGGGCTAGGGCGCCAGCCACGTACACCTGAGCTGGTAGGTTCGAATCCAGCCCATGCTCGCCAAACAACAATGACGGCTGCAACCAAAAAATGGCCGGGTGTTGTGGTGGGCGCCTGTAGGCCCAGCTACTTGGGAGGTGGAGGCAGGAGACTCACTTGAACCCAGGAATTGGAGGTTGCTGTGAGCTGTGATGCCACGGCACTCTATCCAGGGTGACAGCTTGAGGCTCTGTCTCAAAAATAAATAAATAAATAAACAAACCAACAGAAGCAAAATGACTTTTGCACTTTGAAACCACTTTCAAACATCACATCACACATACTCAACCACATCATCATGAAGTCATGAAATTTCTACCAAACTTTAAAACAACCTGTTAGTTTGGTAACTGCTTGATTTGGCCTTAAAAAAATTTTTTTTTCACCTGATATTTTGGCATGTTTGAAGTTTTCTAGACAGTACCAGTGATAAACTTAAATTCAGCTTTAAAGTTGGGTAAAAACTCTTAATTTAGAGCCACCAATAGCAGAACATGGCTCAATGGTTAACATTGGACAATGGTGTGGAGAAGACAAAGTTACCTGCCAGTGGCAATTTTATCTCACACCATACTTTGATAATTGAGAAGCAATACAGGGAATGTCCAGGAAATTTGCTTCCCAGAGAACAATTTAACTTTTTTGGAAGGCAATTACAAGAGTAAAGAGATCATGAACTTGGTCGAAAGTAAGCTGTGTACTACTTCGGTGGAATTAATACTTCGTCTTTCAGAGACCCTGGAAAGTAGGCATAATTACTTCACAATATGGTTGTGAAAAGTAGATGAATACATGAATGTACTTAGTATCACATACAGCATATTTTAAAGGCGCAATAAATACCAGCTCCTTTCCACTTTTTAAAACTGAGAAGCAGGCCAAGAGGAGGAAAAATAAGGTTTGCGCTCAACTATTCAAGAAGAACATCTGCTCTGTTGTTTTCATCCTATTAGAAAAACCCTCCCTTGATCCAACCAATGTCTTACTCCAGTTATTTGCCCATTTCTTTCCTTCCTCTTAGCACAAAACTCCAGATAATTAACTATTGCTCCTGTTGCCAATTTTTTTCCCTCAGATTCCTTCTCAAATTTACTGTAATTAGGCTCCCCTGCCAAGAGGAAACACTCTCATATCATCCTCCTCTACTCTGGTTATGGTTACTCTCTTGATGATCTTAATCAATCATATGGCCATAGAAACCTCTATGCTAAGAACCCCCAAACTTCTATCTCCAGCCTGACCTCTCCCCTGAACTTTAGATTCTTACATCCAATAGCCTACTCAATATCCCTACCAGAATGTACAACAAACATCTCAAACTTAACATGTTCAAAATTGAACTCTTAGTGTTCCCTTGGAAACCTACTCCTACCCTTGCCCCTCAAATCTTCTCATTTCAGTCAATGGAAACTCCATTTTTTCAGTTGCTGAGTCCAAAGGCATCTATAACCATGAACTTTCACTGAAGTACACCACAATAACAGAAAAACAAAAATCTGAGAAGCTTACAACAGTGTTTTTTGCCTGCTCATGTTACGTATCAGCAAAAGACAAGTCGTGGCTGTGTCATGTCTTTTTCACTCCAGGATCTAGGTTGAAGGAGCAGCCCCATCTGGGACAATGCTTTTCTCATGACAGAGAATAGAAAAAGTATCATGTGGTGGTGCTTACAGATTCTGCTGGAAAGGTGCACATCACTTCCCAATTCACTGGGCAGACCAAGTCCCACGTCCAACTCTCATGCCAGAGGGGCGCACAGACAATTCTCCCAGAGGGATGGGTGCAGCAGGAAGGAAGGATCAGCAAGCATTTTGGCAATGATACAAACTACCACAGAATCTTTTAGTCCTCTCTCTCTCCCAGATCCCTTATCCAATCCATCGGGAAATCCTTTAGGTTCTATTTATATAACATATCCAGAATGCAATGATTTCTCATCCCCTTCACTACCACTCCGTTGTCCAACATACCACCATCTGGTGCTTAGAATATTGCTTTTGCCCTTGTTTTCCTGCTGCCTATTCTTAACGCAGAAGCCTGGATGATCATGCAGAAATGTAGGAATGTCACCCCTCTGCTTAAACTCCCTCTGGGGACCTCTATTTCCCTCAAAATAAAAGTCAGTCTTTACAGTGAGCAATGTTCTCCAAGGCTTTGCATTATCTGTTGAATATCCCCAATTTCCTTCCTAACTTCATCCCTTTCTATCTACCCACTATAGCTTCAATTCAACCACTTGTCATTTTTCTCTGTTCTTCAAATCTTAGGTACATCTCAGCCTCAGGCCTTTGAACTGATTCCTTTCACTAGAAATCTCCTTCCTCAGATCTATATGTGGGTCACTTCGTCCTGTCCATTAAGTGTTACATGCACTTTCTCAGACCTACCCTGGTCACCTCATTTAAAATACATCTCCTTACCACACAATAATTTTTACTCTGAGATGATGCATTTATAATGTAATCACTGATTATAATAACATTCTCTTCATAAGGCAGAGTAGGATATTTATCACAATTCAACTTACTATGTAATTTATGTACTTATTATTCTTATTGTCACTTTAGGCTAAAATTTAAGCCTCACAAAAAGAGGAATTTTTGTTCCATTCACCACTGCATTCCAAGCTAGAAGCTTCTACATCCCTAAATATATGTATCTAACTAGACCTTGACTACAACAGTACTGGGCACATGCTAGGTGACTCAATATTTATTAAGTAAATGAAGTGAATGAATGAATGAATCCCACACAATTTCCTTACTCGACTTCAACAATCTTCCCCTACAACATTGTGAAATTTTCCTGGCTTGTGGCTTAGGAGACAGTCCAATGACCTACTTATGGCTGACATCAAAAATGTCTTGTTCTTCATTAAGCTTTATTATACCCTTTAATTTCCCAAAGGACAAATAATAGGATTGGATCAACTATAATTGAGACTCAGTTTGGCTAAGCAAAAATTTTGCTATTTATTTAACAGCATTATAAGAGTAATATTAACATTTAAACATTTGTAAGGATTTTTGTTCAGACGGGGGAAGGGTTGGGTAGAAGAAATAGGGATGATTTTAAACCAATGCTTAAGTCTCAGAGTCTTTGAAAAAGAAGCCCCCAAATTATTTATCCAGAAAGAGTGACATCTTAATTATAATCATTTTTGAAAGTAGCCCCAGACATATACAAAATAACTAGCCCAGGAAAAAGGGAAATGTTGAACGAAAATATTCCAGATAATAAGAAGCTATTTTTTATTTTGAATAAGAACCTATAGTTAAGCTGAGATATTTTTGCAGTTCTGAATTCCTTGGAGGAAAACCAATTTCTTTGGTTATTGGCTACCATTTAATCTTTTCCAAATCAGTTGAGCTGATCTTTCCTGCTGTTTTACATGCCATTATTGAGATAAAGTCTCAACCAATTACTCCATATAGTAACAGATGTCAAAATAATTAAACAGAGTTGTGAAAGGTTTAAGCCAAAAGGTAACAAGTAGAATTACCCCAAGATAAACAAAATTGTAGTACTAGCTACATTGGTTCTGCAAATAATGCACACATCCTATAAATAGATTATTGGAATTAACTAAGACCAGCTGCATGTCTTCTTTTATAATCAGAAATAAATAAAATAAAAATATTTCAATGGGAGTGGAAGAGCTATTGAGTAAAATATATCAAGTCCTCAAAATGAACAATCATTATACCACTAAAAGTCTGTAATATCAGTGAAGACCAACTTTCCACTCAAAATTCATTATCTTCCTTCGAGAATATACAGTTGTATATTCATCCAGATCCTCATGCATGCAGGTAAGGTCAGCAGACAAGTTCCCATCAGTAGAATGTAAATAGAAAGGATGCCATTTTTCTGGCATGTAACAGCATGGATGCCACTTCTAGGCAGTGTGGTTAAGAATCAAGTACATTCCCCCAAGTCTTTCCCCTTCTGTTAGCTGGAACCAGGCTTGGAGTTCCTGGGGCATGAGCACCCACAGATGCAAGGGGACTGGGTCTGTGAATCACCACAAAGAGAAATCCAAAAGTCCAAGAACTCAACTGAACTTTTATCTTCTTTAAAAATCCAAATTTGAAAAGGAAAAATCATGAACATGTTCATTTGCACATTACTTATAACAAAATTAAAATAAATCTTAATAGTAAGAAAATTAGTAAGAAAATCATGGTTCATTCACTTAGATTAGTCATTAGGTAGTCAATCTGCAGAAAACAATCTAAACTATACCCTAGAGCTGATGGGATTGTTGTTGGAGAGGTGATGGGAATAGATGAGTAGACAGGAGAGAGAGATTAAGAGAGAGAGAGAATAGGAGGGGGGAAAAGAAGAGAGGCAAGGAGGGGAAAAGGAAGAAAGAAAGCAGGCAAATCACTAAAAAACTATACTCTGAGCCCCAAACCCTCCCCCATACTCCCTAGCACCAACATAAGATGCTATAATGTCTGGAGAGGTTTCAGCTGTGATGTGGAAAGCTTCCTCATTCATACAGTATCACTAGTGGTTACCCCCTTGTTGGGCGCCTAGTTTACCCCAACCTGGGACAGTGGTCAGCAAGGGAGACAGTGCTGGGGAAATCATGAGACTTTACACTGGACTTATCACATGAAGCCTGGAAGCCTGGAAAGGCACACACTGTTTCATGTGCCAGGCAGCAGCCTGAAAACAATGCAGCAAACTGCCCTGCTTCCTGGAATCTTTTTATCAGATACATAACAGAGTATATATGCAAGAATGCACAGAGGTCAGTAGTCAGCCATCAGGGTTAAAAATGAGAGAGGGGAGATTACAGCCCAGGAAGACTGAGTAAAGAGTAAGCAAGGGCATAGAGTAATGGAACATCTGAGGTGGCCAAATAATGGTGCAAGTGGAAGAGAGGAGGTGGAGAGCAAGTCTCATCACCTCAGATAGACATCTCAGCTTCTATAGCCTAAGCTACTAGTTGATGGTTTCAGCTGCCAGCATTGCTGATTTCCCCACACAGGGATAGACATTCCCCTGACTCAGCACTTTACCCTGAGTTAGAAGGTCTGTGAGGAATTCATCATGCCTGCCTCCTCACCCCCCACCGCAGCATTTCCTGGAAACCAGACTTTACAAATCAGGCTGAGAGTAAAGGAACTCAGATATTAACCTTCTATACTTCAGTGGCTTACAAATAAGTACATGCTACCCTACCATGTACCTCTCCCTATCATGAGTAACCTCCTTTCAGGAAAAATAGCATTCTCTCCCCTTCCAGAAGGTAAGCCCCTTGAGAGCAGGACCATGTCTTTTGTAACCTCTGCATCCATACCATGCTAGTACACAGTAAGTCTTCCATGGACTTTTTTATTCTACAAATGCTTAACCTGCCTACTATGTGCTTGGCCTCGTTTTCAGACACTAGAGTAAGGGCCAGGGAGCAGTCACTGTCCTCAAGCAGCACACAGTCAATGGAAGCACACTGGATGCTCCCTGATTTCCTTTCCTCCTGACAGAGAATCCATCTGGGCTTAAGAGCATCATTAGAATACTTTAAAAATATTTTGAAGAAGTCTTCACCAATATACACTCTGTAGGAAGACAGACAGTAAGTGCTGGTGAAGACGTGGGAAACTTGGAACTCCCATACATTGATAATGGAAATGTACAATGGGACAGCCACCTTGGAAAATAGTCTGGCTATTTCTCAAAAGGTCAAAGATATAGTTACCATGTGACCTACATTTACCACTCCTAGGTAAATACCAAAGATAAATGAAAATATATGTCCACACAAAAACTTATACGAAATGATCATAGCAACATTAGTTACAGCAGCTAAAAGTGAAAACAACTCAAAATTTCCATCAATAGGAGAATATATAAACAAAATGTGGTATATCTGTGCCATGCAATATTATACAGCTCTAAAAATGAATGAAGAACTGGTACAAGTTACAATGTGGAAAAACCTTGAAAACATTATGCTAAGTGAAAGAAGGCAGTCACAAAGGACGACCTACTATGTATATAATTCCATTTACATGAAGTGCCCAGAACAGGCAAAGCCATAGACACAGAAATTACATGAGTGGTACCCTAAGCCTTGGGGGAAACTGGGGAATTGAGAGTGGTTTTAGCTAAGGGGAATATGACTTCTGGGGGGGGGGGGTAATAAAAATGTGCTAAAATTAATTGTGGCGATTATTGCACAACTCTGTAAAGATACAAAATACTACTTAATTGCATACTTTAAATGAGTGAATTGTATGGTATGTCAATTTAGTAAAATTTTTAATAGTTAAAAATGCCTTCAATGTATAGCCTAGCAAGGGGAGGGAGAGGAGAGAGAGGAGAGCAGAGGGAAGAAGAAGGAGGGTGATTGGCAGGATCTCACCCAATGTGCACAATGAGAGAATGCTCAGCTCGAACCCTGGGTGAAGGGCTCAACTACAGCTTGAACTTTATCTTACCATTGAAAACAATGTACCTAAGCATTTGTACCCTCATATTAATTTAAAATTTTTTAAAAAGCCCTCAGTGACTAAACTGTCAGTCTTTGGTTTGGAAGTTGGATGTTGGGAGTAAACATCTACATGAAGTCTAACAATTATTTTCATGATCTAAAGCTCCTTTCAAGACAACTTAATTGGGTCAGCAAAAGAGTGATTCATCATCTATTTCTAATTTTTTTTGAAAAACAAAAATTAGCATCCCACAACAACAAACTGTCTTTTTTCTTTTTTTAATGGCAGGAGCATTAGAAAAAGTCAGCCATTCTTTTTTCGGTAGAAATCCAATATCCGAAGTTGCACAGCTGGAACACATCAATAGACTGAAGACGGACTCTGCTTCCCTGACAACTGTTAGCAACAGTGAGTCAGACAGAAAACAGATCTGTCTTTCTGTCCAGCTGGAAGACACTCCTTGAATAATAGATGAGAAGAGCAATCATGTTAGACTTCTTTCAATACAAGCCTTAAAGCAAAATAATCAAAAAATCCTTATTGGTTAATGCAATATATATGTTACATAATAGTTTTTGGGGAGCCAATCTGTCTCTAGTACAAAAATGCAAATGAAAACTTGAGTTTGATCATTTGCAGCACTCTAAAGTTAATCCATTAGCTGAATTATTACGCTGAAGGTCAGACCAGCCCAGAGGGGAACTGGCCATTTATTTGTGTCCTGACCACATGGAGTCTGCCCTTCGCAGACAATGGGGGAGGAAGGAGCCATGGCCTGTAGCCTTCAGGGGACTCAGTTCAATGCCTGGCACAGCTACAGCTTTCCAGCTTGCTCAGAGGGGTTGTGTGTCATGCCCTGGGACATACCAGGCTGAGGAACACTAAGTTCCATCACCAAGCACACTATCCCATTGAAGCAAACCCTTGTAATGTTTACTTTTTAGTTTTGCTGAAATGATCTCAACACCATTTCCATGTTTGATTCTGACAGGGCCTTCCTCTGGATTCTGTGTCTGAATCTGTTGATTTAGGGGTCCACACTACACAGAGATCACAGAAGTCTCTTTTCTATAAGGGAGGCCACCTAGGATGTAAGACAAACTGGTTCAAACATCACTCTGGCTTTTGCATTTAAAGAAACAAGTCCTCTTGGGTGCTAATGCTGCACATATGCATTATTTCTTTATTTTCAACTTTTAATTCTAAGAAATAAAATTTCATCCTTGCCACACTCCTGTGTATATAATGGCAGACAGTCTTTCTGGTAATAGATCAGGGAATTGATACTCCTGGTTGAAAAGTCCAGGATTAAGATCAAAATTATCCCTGAACACCCAGGCTGCTGTACAATCTCAGACAATGTTCTCACCCTCTCTGAGATTATAAAATGACAGGATTAAATTAGATGCTTTCAAAATTCCTCTCTGGCTCTAATGGATTTTTCCTTTAACTCAGCCAGAATTCGCCTCTGTAGATCCCAATCAATTCTGTTTCTCATTAATATGCAAAAATATTATATGAGAAATTGGTTCTTGGTTATTCATTCAAGAGAAATAATCAGAATTCATAGCAAACAGTCTTTATCTTTTTGCATTTTGGATTTTTGCTTTAATTTGAGACTCATTTTGTGCAGAATGAAAGAATTTAAAGCAAGCAGCAGCCAAAAGATTCCTGGCCAAGAAATTGCTTCAGCAGCATCTTGATTTCTTGAGTCACTTTTTAGATATTCCCCTGAAGTTGTGTTCTGGCAAATTTGATCAAATCAATATGTCCTTTATGGCCAGACTCTTTTCTGCCTTCATCTTCATCTGTTCTAGAAAAAGCCATTGATTCAGTAAAAAGAAGTTGTGGGAGGCTATATAGCAGAAAATGAGTTTTTCTTTTTCAACAAAAAAACTGACTCAACTAGAAAAGTGTTAATGTGGCAGTTTCAGAAATCAAAGTCAAGATCAGTCTTAACCATTAGCAGAATAAATTGTGGCCCTGTGATGTATTGGTCTAGTGAAGACTACCTCAAGCAAATTTTTCTCTCCTGACTCTCACCCAACCTCAGATTACAATAGAGGATATCTCCTTTGGATCAGCATGCATTCTATTTTAAAGTGTAAAGTTTTTTGTAAGATGCCAGGGAAGAAGCTGAGAACAGGTGGGGAACTGAGGGCATTGCCAAGAGTGGTGAAACTGTGGTGCTGGGTGTCTAGAAAAATCCCCCAAGAATGACAAAGAGCAGGAAAGAAAGAACTCCTGAGACAAACCTCCCTACATTTTGTTTCTTTCTCAACAATCTTGACATTTGTTTTTTATTTCAAACCATCTTGTGTACTTCTGGGAAGCAGGCAAAGTATAACATTGCATTATTAACTACAGCTTGGTGATGGCTGAAGTGGAAAGATCAAAGCTCTTTGTTAAAGTTGAAAGGAAAACCCTTCATCCTTCCTTGTCTGACAGGATTCTGTATCAACAAAAGACTTTAGAGGCCTCAACTATAAAGAGACAAGTTCTTCCTTTTTCCTACCAGACAGGTCTCTAAACAAACCAATACAACAGCTCTTCTTGAAGTTAGGTAAGGGACCATCCCAACAGCTTCTGCCTCGAAAAGAGTCTTAGAGACTCAGGCCTCCAAATGTACAATAGTGTGAATGCACCACATGGCTTGAGGCCCTATTCAGATCACAGAGAAGCTCCAGCCCTGGGGATGCTGTAGAGTTAGGATTCTGGCAGCACTGGTTGTCTGCCCTTTCAGAGATGCTTCACTTGGAGAAGTCAGTGCTCTAGCACATTAAATAGGCAGGCAGAACACTGCAGCTGGGTTATAAGCAGCCCTTGAAGCCAGACTTGTCCCCTGCACAGTCAACAAACATCTCCCTCAGGGGCAGCTTTGGCTTGGAGGACAGACAGTACCAGAGCATGGAGGGAGTAGAGCCGATTGACAGCTCAACCCCTGAGATGCTGAGCAGAAGTGCCCGTGGATACTCCAGGGTTCCAGAATGAGGCCTTGAGATCTACAGCTGGTACAGCGCCCCACGTGGGCAGATGTGATTTATGTTCCCATTAATTCACCTTCTCTCACCTCTAAAACCTACATCAATCTCCTCCTCCATCTTTCTTCAACTTGATGCTGTCAGTGTTCATCTCACCTACAGAGTCCAGTTGTCTGGTGTGGTTCTCCCCAGGAACATGTGGGAAAATGCCCTGACCTGTGGGACTGAGTGGGAAAGAGTCCAGTGACTCGACGATGGAGGGACAATGCCCACCCCGAGCAGAAGGAAGCAGAGCAGTGATACTCCTGCTACGTTTCCCTGCACTGCCCCTGTTATGTTCTCACTCATCTTCCCAGTGGGAAGATGAAGTCCTTCAGCCCAAAGACTGTGTATTCTGCTACTCCTGTTTTCTCCCCCAGTGCCCAGCACAATGCTAGGGAAAGTTACTTCCTTGGCTTGACTATCATTGCAAACTTCCAGCAGGTCCAGGATCACTGGTACAGAGTGTGCAGGGTCATCACATAATTTGCTGCACAATCTCTGTAATCATCTCAGAACCTCTTAACTCACATACCTGCTCTCGCTCTTACTTGATTGCTTGCTGCATTAGTGTAGATCAGGCATCCTCAAACTTTTTAAACAGGGGGCCAATTCACTGTCCTTCAGACTGTTGGAGGGCCGGACTATAGTTTAAAAACAAAAACTATGAACAAATTCCTATGCACAGTGCACATATCTTATTTTGAAGTAAAAAACAAAACGGGAACAAATACAATTCACACCAACGCATGTGGCCCACGGGCCATAGTTTAAGGACCCCTGGTGTAGATGATTGGGGTGATAAAGTGTCACACATTAGAGAACATTACCAAATGCCATATAATCAAGTGCTAAATTATATAGCACAAATTGCAAGAATTTGGGGGTAATGAACATCAACATGTAGACATACCTGATTTGTAAGTGGATTTTCCTATTTCACAAGTATTTATTGAGGGACTATTCTGAGCCAGATACAGTGGCAGACACTAGAAAACAATGGCCAGCAATACTGGCACAGACCCTGTCTTTGTAGCCTTCACAGGTGCCCCCATTCCCAGCTGTGTACACATATATGGTTTCCCAAAGTGCAGAGGTCTTGGACCTGCCACCACCACCCTGAGCCACTGAACAGGGACCTCAGTTCCCAGTTCCCAGCAGAATATGCCACACAGCCAGCAATAACTGTTTTGCCTTTTTTCCACCATAGATTAGTTATGCTTGTTCTAAACTTTATATAAATGGAATCATATAGTATGCACACCCATGTGTACAGCTAGCTTCTTTCACTCAGCATGCTGCATTTGAAATCCATCCACATTGCTCTGTGTCTCAGTGGTTTGCTCCTTTGTATTACTGAGTAGCATTCCATTGTATGGACATACCACAATCCGTTTCTCCATTCTGCTACTCTGGCTGCTCCTAGTTTGGAGGCCTGCTCCCTTCCAGCATGTCACTTTCCCTTCTACCGCTCTATATGGGATATCCTTTCATGTTTAAGAGAATGGTCCAGGGAGTCATCTTAGTAAGTGTTGGACAATATTGAACATGTTGTTAGGACTCTCTGACTCTCAGTTTGCTCCTCTGGAGACAATGGTGATAAAATGTGTGTCATTATGTTTTGAGATACACAAAAATCAAGAAACTTAAGAATCTGTGCAGGCAGGAAAAGCCCTCACAGCAACACCAATAAGCCCAACAAGCTGAAACTTGCACAGGTGAATCAGAAAGGACACTATTGACTGAGTTTCTTGGAAGTAAAATAATAGACCATAACAGAGTCTGCCTCGAAACTTTAGTAGTGACTGTGTACATATATATTATATTAGAGTGGGAAAGAGCTCTAAGACCAGGACCTGAAACATAATCAGTGCTTAGTAACAATAGCTTTATTTTTTATAATTACTGTATTCATTTCCAAGGGCTACCACTACAAAGTAACACAAAATTAATGACTTAAAACAATAAAAATGTATTCTTTCACAGTTCTGGAGGCTGTTAAGTCCAAAATCAAGGCATAGACAGTTATATTCTCATTTTAGGCATGAAAGAAAAAATGTGTTTCATGTGTATCTCTGAGCTTCTGGAGTAGTGGGCACACTCTGGAGTTCCTTGGCTTGTGGATACTTTGTTTCAAACTCTGCCTCCATCTTCATAAGGCAATCTTCTGTCTCTGTCTCTTCTCTTTTTGTCATGAGGATACCAATCATATTGGAATAAGAATATACCCTCCTCCACTATGACCTCATCTTAAGTTATTAAAACCACACTTATCCTATTTCCAAATAAGGGTCACATTCTGAGGTCCCAGGGAGGACATGAATTTGAGGGGCATACTAGCGAGCCCAGTACAACTATCTTCCTAACTAAATTGTTAAATCATTTATTTAAAGGACTGTTCCTATGCCATATTGTTCTGTATCCCTTATACACACTCGGAGGTTAATAAATGTTTTGTTTTGTTTATTGACAAAGTCTTACTCTGTTGCCCTGAGTAGGTACCCGCCACAATGCCTGGCTAGTAATAAATGTTTGATAAAACAGAAATTGAGAATGGTAATCAATTTAAGCTGTATTTTGATAAAGCATAGAATTTTAGCCTCAGTTGCAATAGGTTTCATTGTATCCTTTTAGAAGCTTTAAAGTGAAGAAACGAATATGCTTCCACAACAAGTTGGCATTTTCTTGTAGCTAATCAGAGATCCATGTTATTCCACCTAGAGGACTTGATAAAAAATAAAGTTAAAAAAAAGATTGAAAATGATTTTCAGATTTTATTTCAGCTGTAGTAAGACGTTTCTTTAACATTTTTTTTCTCAGATTAAAAAAAATAGCGCTGCAGCTTTCTCCAAGACCTGGCAAACTCCCCCTGAGAGGCAGAGACTGCTGAAATACACAAACAGTTTGCTGCAGAATCATTCACTTCTCACTTCCATTGCTAAGAAGGGAAAAAAAAATCAAGTTCAAATTCCTTACTTACATAAGGATGGATATTATTTTCTATTCTATTCTACTTTACTTTATACTGTCTCTGTTTACATACTTTGCCCTTATGGCCAATTTCCATAAGACAAGTGTATGTCAAGCATCAGAGTCACAGTTAGATATAAATTAGACAAAGTTACAATCTTATTATCTATGATAGCCAATGGGTAGGATATGTTAAGCCTTTAGTTTCTTCTTAATGGTCTTCAATCACTTTTTAGAGTAAAAAGATGCAAATCCTCCCCAGTGGTATAATTTTTCAAAGATGCTGAAATATTAAGATTTTAGAGGTCAAAAAAAAAATCAACAACAACTATTTTTCTCATTGGCTGTCTTCTGTCTTCCATGTAGTTCTGCAAGTAACCTGGTTGTAAGAATGTACATTTTTCCTGAAGGAATCAATAAAAGGCTTTCATCTTTGAGTATATAAAAAAAAGGAAAACTAAAAGCAACTTTTATTTTTTCTGAACTCTCTATAGCGCTAAAGTAGTTTCTCTTCACCCCCCCTAAAATAATTGCTTATGGCTTGGCGCCCATAGCTCAGTGAGTAAGGCACCAGCCACATACACCAAAGCTGTTAGGTTCGAGCCTGGCCAGGGCCTGATAAACAACAATGACAACTGCAACCAAAAATGGCCAGGCATTGTGGTGGGCACCTGGAGTCCCAGCTACTCAGGAGGCTGATGCAACAGAATCACTTAAGCCAAAGAGTTTGAGGTTACTGTAAGCTGTGGCCCCACAACACTCTACCAAGGGTGACATAGTGAGACTATCTCAAAAGAAGAAAAAATTAGCCTAACTATCCAAACCAATTCTCACACCCCACAATAGACAACAATAAAGCCAACTATACAGATAAGCAAAACTGCCAGCTGCTGGCATGGTAAGGTATAAAGCCGAGACATTCCATGAAGACTTATTTCTGCTCTTCCGCTTTTACTAAATTTCCTCCGTTATAATCTAGTTTGATTTAAATTCCAAAGACTTGGATTAAAATGCAAACTCTTGCTGAGAAAGATAAAATAAAATAAGTCACACATCTAGGTAAATTTATAATATTAGATTATTATGCATTGGTAGGGACTTGAGACCCAGTGCAGGTACATTGTTACAAGCATGCTGCATTTGCAATATTCCTTATGGTTCACACTGCACAACCTTCTTTTTTTTTTAATTTTATTAAATCATAATTGTGTACATTAGTACATTAGTGCAATCATGGGGCACAATGTGCTGACTTCATATACAATCTGAAATATTTTCATTGAACTGTTAAACATAGCCTGACATCCTTCTTTTTCTCAATATATCTTCTCATGAATCCAATATAAATTCTTTTATTGAGAAAAAATTAAGAAATTTATGTCTATCAATCAGTAATAGTACATTAAAAAGGTGATGAAGGCCATTGTGGCTCACACCTGTAATCCTAGCAATCTGAGAGGCTGAGGCAGGAGGATCACTTGAGTTCAGGAGTTCGAGACCAGCCTGACCAAGTGGAGACACCATCTCAAAATAGAAAAAATGTACCTGAGTGTCCTGGTGCATGCCTGTAGCACCTACGCAGGAGGCTGAGGCAGGAGGATCACTTGAACCCAGGAGTGTGAGATTTCTCTGATCTAGGATGAAGCCATAGCACTCTAGTCTGGGCAATAGAGTGAGACTCTTTTTACAAAAAAAAAAAAAAAATTAACATTTACACATCCAACCTCAACACTCCTTGATAAATTAAACAAACCCTAAAGGATCTGAACTATATGATATCTTCCTAAACCATAATAATCGGAGATTTCAATGCCCTTTTGACAGTACTGGACAGCTCCTCCAAGCAGAAAATAAACAAAGAAATAATAGACTTAAATATAATCCTAGAACAAATAGAATTATCAGACATACAGAACATTCCATCCTAACAAAACTAAACACAAATTTATCTCATCAGCCCACAGATCATACTCTGAAGTTGATCACACCTTAGGACACAAGTCTAACCTCAACAAATTCAAAAGACTAGAAAGTATTCCTTATATCTTCTTGGACCATCATGGAATAAAGACAGAACTCAACAGCAACAAAAATCTTCATACCCAAATAAAGTCATGGATACTAAATAACCTTATGCTGAATGACAGCTGGTCAAAGATGAGATTAAGAGGGAAATCATTAGATTTCTTGAACAAAATAATAAAGAGGCCACAAGCCATAAAACCTGTGGGACATGGCAAAGGCAGTTCTAAGAGACAAATTTATAGCCTTAGAAGCCTTCATCAAAATTCAAAAATAGAGCAAGATAGCAACCTAATGGGTCATCTCAAGTAACTGCAAAAAGAAGAAAAACCTAACCCCAAACCCAGCAGAAGAAAAGAAACAACCAAACTCAGAACAGAATTAAATGAAACTGAAAACAAAAGAATCATTCAGAAGATTAGCGAAACAAAAAGTTGGTTCTTTCAAAAGATTAATAAAATTGATAAACCCTTGCCCAGACTAACTAGAAACAGAAAAGCAAGATCTCTAATAATTTCAGTCATAAATGAAAAAAAGGAAATAACAACAGGTACCATAGAAATACCAGAGATTTCAATGATTACTACAGAAAAACTCTATGGCCAGAAATAAGAAAATGTAGAGGAAATGGATCAATATCTAGAATCACGCCACCTTCCTAAACTCAACCAAAAGGAATTAGAAATTTTGGACATACCTATATCAAGCACTGAAATTGTATGAATAATACAAAATCTTCAAAAAAGAAAATCCCTGGACCAGATGATTTCATACCAGATTTCTACCAATCCTTCAAAGAGGAGCTAGTACTATTTATAATCTATTCCAAAATACAGACAAGGAAAGAGTCCTCCCCAACACATTCTACAAAGCAAATATCACCCTGATTCCAAAACCAGGAAACAACCCAATAACAACAAAAAGAGACTATAGGTTAATATCATTAATGAATATTGATACAAAATATTCAGTAAGATTCTAGCAAATATAATACAGCAATACATTAAAAACTTTATACACACTTTAAAGACCTCAAAAAAATAATACTTCGTTTTATATGGAATCAGAAAAAACCTCGAATAGCCAAGACATTACTTAGAAATAAAAACACAGCAGGAGGAATCACGCTACCAGACCTGAGATTGTACTATAAGTCAATAGTGATCAAAACTGCATAGTACTGGCACAAAAACAGAGAGATAGATGTATGGAACAGAATAGAGAACCAAGAGATGAACCCAGCTACTTACCGCTATTTGATCTTTGACAAGCCAATTAAAAACATTCAGTGGGGAAAAGATTCCCTATTTAACAAATGATGCTGGGTGAACTGGCTGGTGACCTGTAGAAGACTGAAACTGGACCCATACCTTTCACCATTAGCCAAGATAGACTCTCACTGGATCAAAGATTTAAACTTAAGACATGAAACTATAAAAATATTAGAAGAAAGTACAAAGAAAACTCTTGAAGGAATCAGCCTGGGTGAATTTTTTATGAAGAGGACTCCCCAGGCAATTGAAGCAGCATCAAAAATACACTACTAGGACCTGATCAAACTAAAAAGCTTCTGCACTGCTAAGAACACAATAAGTGTAGCAGGCAGACAGCCCTCAGAATGGGAGAAAATATTTGCAGGTTATGCCTCA